>ML776828.1:871849-918646 GCA_009831015.1 Picea engelmannii | reverse complement strand
GGCTCCAATCTTCCTGGTTCTATTCCGTCAAGCTTCTCATAGTAGCAGGTCCATTACGTTGTTCAAATATCAGAAATGTAACATCGAAATCGGTCTCTTTTCTTCATTAATACAATACTCGTTTTGGTTAAAAAAAAAAAAAATTAGTCATAACCTTGATCGGGCTGAGAAAAACGCATAGGTGTTTCTAATTTCAATCGAGACCACGCTAGCAAAAACATAGTGAGCGAAAAGAAGACATCCCTCGACTGTATATAATTGCACTTTCCCATTTGTAACTGTTCAACCAATTTTATCATAAAAATATGAGACAAAGACTCGACGAAAAACCTCCATAACCGTTCCACTGATAAACTCATATTTGACAACCAAGAATACGCCCGAAGGGAGAAAATACAGTTGGAGATTAAAATTGGGCTCTGTCGAAAAAAATGCAGGGAGACAATCAAGAGCGTGCTCATTTTTTAACAATAACACAAAGAACTGGAGGTCTTCCGAGACTTATCAACCACATGAAAAAATACCTTTCGAAACAAACACAACAATAGGCCACAAAATCTTCTTATTACTCCCAGTCTGAGCAACAGAACCAATAGTTAGCCATCGAGGAAAGAAAATACTGGTAGGGTAAGAAAGCCATTGCACATAGTGCGTTTATCACTTGTAGAGGAGGGGCAAAGTTATTTGAACAATGAAAGTTATTGAAAGAACACACAAAGACATAACCTCTTTGTCCACATAACGCCAAGATGTAACTAACATCACCCCACAACCATAAAGTACATATTAATGCTATGACCACCCCAAGGCTGGATCTTGGGATACTTCAGTGAAAAGACACTATGAATGAGCCAATGACCATGAATCTAGGTTTGGAGAAATAACACAGCAACCGAATGGCACCCAACTGCAACTAGATAAGGGTTACAATCATAATTGTGAGGGAACACCTGACGGTAATACATAGAAGGAAACCCTCAACCATTAATACAAAGCGATATGTACCACATTCACTTTTTATCCACAGAGACCCATCATGATATTAAATCGACCGAGCAACCAATCAATGCACATTTTAAACAAAAACCAATTCTTTTTCTTGCAATCCAAATTTTTTTACAGTCATCTCAGAGAGAAATAACACACATTTACACAGTCAAAATTCTCAGGAACACACAAATCCAAGCATTATTGAGCCATTATTTGTTCATACACAGAGAATATTTCATTGATGGAGAGAAAAAGAACCATACTTGTAACAAAAAGATTAAAAAGGGCGAGTTGGCCGAGCCTTCTTCTTTCCAAGAGCCTGAAATGTGGATCTTCACAACCAACAGACCGAAAATGCAACAAGGAACAATGCTAGGGTGACGACCAATAGGGGGAGTATGGAGTGACGTGCAATAAATGCACAACGCTTCGAACTCCTAGCATATTCAATTCGAAGTACAAGACAACCAAAAATTCACCAATCAATTAAACCATGTATTCAATGCCCAAACATTTGAAATATGCGACGATATCCCTTGTGTAGTGCGCCACCCACTAACATTTACACATTAACCCTTGCCATCATTCTATGCAATAACACATATTGCAATGCTATATGCGCCCAAATCAAATCAAATGAGAATCACATAGCCACTAACCAACCATATAATAGTTAGGACTAAAACTAACATCACTTTACGTTTCCATTTGCATATAACCCTTAACATAGCTCAAACATAACTTCTTTTCCTTTAAGAATTTGTTTCATAGGTTTTATTCCTTTGTTTTGATTATGTTATCACTAACATACCTCTTGTATATATGTGGCTAGGTAGTCGATCACAATGATTAGTGATATGATTAAATCATAGCAATTGTAATACATTCCCATAATAACAAAAAATGCTTGAATCGTAGAAGCATTCCATGAAATTCATCATCCACCTGTTACTATGTCAAAAATTAAACCAATACTGCATTGTCAACCATGTAGGACCATGTACGCATCATCAAAACAACAACAGAAAAATGTGTGATATGTCTATATTTGCGCCTCTAGTCTACAAGGGGGTCCCACCTACTAGTATTATATTATTAACATAGTTAAATAATGGGGCTTTAGCAGTACTTTACGGGCGGAATTCATCATTGCGATTTTAATCGTGAACATTGCTCATCTTTTGGTACCTTCTTTGAAATTACTGGCACCTTCCATTCCTTCTGCCAATCCTTCATGGCCCACTACACCTCTTCCCCTGTGACACAATATCTCAGGTGTAACCATTCCTTCTTAGGATCCCTCTTAGCCTGTATCCACATGTTGTGTCTTATGGCTTGAAAGTTGGCTATGCTTTGATGTTCTCTCACAAATTTTGGCGGGATTCTCCAAGTATTTTCCATCTTTTCCTGCATCTCATCATAATACATAGAAAACATGTTGGCATTTTCCTTCCTTTTTTTTTCATCTGATTTATGCCATAGTGTTGTATACTTTGTTACATGAACTTTTCCTGGCCGCTGGTAAAACACAATGTATTTTGGTTCTCCCCAACCAACCAGTGCTATCAATATTATTAACCATGAATAATGAAATTATGTTCCAAAATCCCGTGCGTCCTTGCAATCATCCAGAAATAAATTTAGTAAATATGAAGCCCAACCGAGTAGACTCCACTTTGCGCACTACACCACTACAGCTATTACCCCTGCAGGGGCTTCCTCCTTGCGACATTTTCTCAGAATTTTGCAAGCCATCAATTTCTCACCAACCTTGTTGATGGTTCATTGATTTGATTAATGATTATTCCCCGGGACCCTCTATCAGTGCCATATTTCCTCTTAATCTCCTTTTCTAAATCTTGTTCCTTTGTCTTGTCATCCAAATGGTGCTCCGGTTTCTCTCCATTTATTGGTAAGTCTGTAATTTATGCAATTATTCCACATCTATTGATACTGACATGTCCATCCATAATTTATATCCATGTACTAATGCCAATAGCTATTTGACACATGAATTGACATCTTTCCCCCATCCAAAGTGGGGAATCTCCAACAAGTTCATGATACATGTGTTATATAACCCTGCAATACACTATTTCGGCTCCAAAATGGGATCTCCTGATGAAATTTCTCCTTTATTCTCCATGTAGACTTGTTGTGCAAACTCAGGGAACTTCCATGTGCCTGTCACATCATGATCAACATACTTCAGTTTGTTTACACATGCTAATATGTCACCAACTACTTTGAATCCTTCATGTATCCGTGACAGTGACAATGTTAGTTCTTTCTGCTTGCTTGAAGTTCTTAGCACGACAGGTTTTGCCCTAGTTTTCTTCTGTCCTGTTGATGGCCCTACTTCTTGGTTCTCATCCTCATCTTCTTATGTGCATGAATTCTGTTGGCCTCTAATATCCTCAACCTGTACTTGTTCTTTCGACTACTGCACTAGATTTGCTATAGGGTGTTGTGTTGCTTCGACTTGTTCTTTGGGCTCATCCAACTATGTTCATTCATCATCTTCTTCATTCGAATACTGTATTTCTCCCAATCCAATTTTCTCCGCAGGGTTTTTCTCTGTGCTAGGGTTTTGTGTTTCGCCCCGCGGGTCAACATACATTTCCTCTGTTACTGGATCTTGCTCTTATACAGTGGTGCGACTAACCAGATTGATTACTGGGGAAGGAATGGTGTCCATGTCTACTAGTCCTTTTGAATGAGTTGAGTTTTCTCCTTCTGCTGCTTGGTCCTGTGGAGACCTCGTGGCACTTCGTGTTTTCCTTGTGATTCTGCTAGGAGCTCCGAACTTTGGTGGCGCCATTATGTTGATTCTTGAAAGAGTTGCTATGAATATTCAATGAATACTTCATAAATACCTGCTCGCACTTCATTTTCACTCTTAGCTCTGGTTTGTAGAAATTCACAATGAGGCTTGTCATGCACGTTTTCTGCTTTTATAGGTCATGCCATAAATGCTCTATCACGCTACACTTTTCCGACCATAATTTTTCTTTTTTCGGTTGCTTTCTGTATCGACGCACTATTTTTTCTATATTGTCACACTTCCTTGACGTGCAATGTATTCCTGTTCTTTCATACCAATTTTTATCTATTGCACGCGGTATATTCTATTTTCCTATCTACCACTTATCCATCTACTACATCTTTTTTGTATTTTTCGTGTTTTTCCAAAAAAAAAATCTTGTTTTTCTTTTAACTCCTACTATGTACAAGTCTAATTTTTTGCGCTACATCTACTAAGGGTTATTGAATCAACTATCCCTATACAGTTTCAGTCAACTTCCAATAACTAATCATTGAATCTCTTTACCTGCTAAATCCTGTAGTTGTACATCACCTCCATTTGTGATAGACTTTATCTCATATGGCCCTAGCCAATGAATCCTAAATTTTCCTCAGTGTTGTAAATATTTGTTGTCATAGAGAAGAACCAAAAATCCTTCCTTAAATTTTTTCTTATTAATGTGTCTATCATGCCAAGATTTGTCCTTTGTTTTCTGTACTTCCTGATGGAAACCAACCATAATCCTGTCCTCTTCTAGTTCCATGAGTTGAGACAATATTTCTTGATATGCACCTCTTTCTGTCATGTTTGTAATGGCTACAATGCGTAGACTAGGTATCAAGTATTCTAAAGGGACTACTGCTTCCTACCCACACATCAATCTGAAAGGTGTCTTCCCTGTGAGTTTCTTGCATGTGGTTCTATAATCCCATAATACTGTTGGTATCTTCAGATCCCAATCATTCCTTTTTACATTACAAATTTTAGTTAAGGCATTCTCCAATATCTTATTAAATGCTTCCACTATTCTATTAGCCTGAGGATGGGAAGGAGTGATCTTCTGATGGTGTATCTCATATTCTTCAGTCATTTCCTGGATGGTACTATTGATAAAATGAGTTTCCTGATCACTTATAAGAATTCTAGGGAATCCAAATCTTGTAATTACTTGTTCAAACTGGAAGTGTGTTGCGGCTTCTCTGCTGCAATCTTTTGTTGTTGTTGCTTCAGCCCATCTCGTTAGACACTTTGTCGCTATAATGTTGTACCTTTCTCTCGATCTTCTAGTTGGTGGGTTGATTGGTCATACAAAATCTATTGCCCATTTGTCAAGCACTTTAAGGGTTACCTGAGGTTTTAAGGGCATCTCATCCCTCCTGGATGGCTTTCCAACCCTCTGATAGACATCACAATTTTGGCAATACTCCTTTGCATCTTTAGAAACTATTGGCCACCATATTCTTACGCGCAATATCTTCTGCGCAATATCCTTTCCTGCAAAATGTCCTCCAACTATTCCTTCATGTGCTTCTGCCAATACGATAGGACGCTCATGTTCCATGACACATCTCCTTAGAATATTATTTGCTCCTAGTTTATACAAGTGTCTTATAATAAGTTGGTAATCTGCAGCTCTAACCACCAATTTGTTTCTTCTGCGCAGTGTTGTATTCCTTTGGGTCAAATCCTGTAGTAAAAAAATCAACAATATCAACAAAATATTCATCATCAACTTGTACTAAAAAGAGTTGTGCATCGGGAAAATTGTCCTCCAAGTTGCTCAGTTCCTCTCCATTAGTTATCCTGGACAGATGATGTGGCCTTGCATTCAGTCTTCCAGGCTTCAAAACTACTTCAAAATCAAACTCTTGAAATAACAACAACCATCTACATATCCTCCTCCCTAACACTGGCTTGTTGACCAGATATAAGAGAGTAGAGTGATCTGTGAACATTTTAACTGTTCCAATTTTGACTTTCTTTATCTTTGGTGGTGTAGCAAATTATTTTGACTGTAACTGTGGGCCTTGTACTTCTCTTTCCCCTTCAACTTCTGTTATCTGAATATCATGCGGGTCTTCTTCTGCTGTGTCATCCTCTGCAACGTGGTAACAATGTAGCAACTGTCTGATTTTTTGTCGATTTTGGTTCCAAGAAGCAGTTACAATTTCAACTTTAGGTTCTTCAAAGATCTTATCTTTTATCAACTTAAGTGTTGCATCTATCATTTGATTCTCATGTTCAAATGCAAACATAATTACAAAGTTTTGCTGCAAATTTTCCCAATTTATAGTTCCTCTGCACAGTTCCATTTCTGTATACCAATTTATTGTGATTCCTTCTAATGTATGGATGAAGTGATGTGGCCATTCCTTTGGTGGGACCATTCTCCTTTGAGTTATGCATCTGGATATATGTTCTCTGGGTTGTCCCATTCCATCACATTTCTCCATATATTTATACTCATGTTTTGCGCCAAATCTAATGCACAGTAATATTTTGCATTGGTAGCAATCATTGATCTTATCTTTGTGTGTACCCCACCAATGTCTAGGTGTTTCTTTCAATGCAATATATAATACTAATAACCTTTGATTTTCCAAATCATCTAACTCAAATTTTGTTAAGAATTCTTCCAAATCATTTTGACCATAAAAAATTGGTGTTAGAAAAATAAAATTGTGGAGCAATAAAATAAAACAAATGTGGAAATAAAACACAGAAGATACACAATACAATAGAGACACATATATACATGGTTCACCCAGTGTGGGCTACGTCCACTAGAGAAATTTCCAGGTCCTTCCTTTTTATTATCTATCAAAATGAAGGGATACAACCTACAACACACCATCTGTAACTTCCTCTTCTTTCTCTCACAGTCTCCTCTCTCAGAATACAATATTCACAATAATACATAGTCGAAATACAATTCCCTCATAAAAGAGGGTTTCCATTTAGGGAAAAAAATCCCTAAAATGACTTCTACCGTCAAATATGCAACCTTATAATGAACGAACCAAATTGACTATGAAATTACAATTACAAGGCAATTTTTCCCAAAATTTCGCTCCGGGGGTGCTGCCCCCAAATCCCCCACCAGGGGGGGGATACAAAAAATTGTCTCCCCCCCTCCTCACCCCTTGGACCCCCCTGGCGATAGTTGTGTGGGGGAAATCCCCCCCAGACCCCCTGTTAGGGAATGGGGTCCAAGCACGGCTGAAACAAACCTATGAATTAGGAATATAATCAAGCTCCACAACAAAAAATATCCCACTTGGAGACTGGTCACAACAAATAGACTCCATTCCTAATGGATTATTTTCACCTCTTCCATCCACCACATCTTAAAAATTTATCTCCATTTCATATCTAGCCACTGAGATTAATATACAATGAGAGAGCCACCTATGGTTTGGAAAGGCCAGATTCCAAGCCCAAAGTGGTCTATGGTTACCTTTGTAGTTTTCCTCCCGCAACTAAGGGAAATTACGAAGTGATAACATTTTTGGCGTCGCTACTGGGGAACGAAGGTGAAATATTCTCTGGGATAACAACAAATATCAGATTTGAATTTTGATGGTGAACAAAGGTCAAACACGAAGAAGGTTGTACCATTCAGTTGACGACTCCAATCATGCTTCAATCATATTCAGAGACTCCAATGGGGGACGAGATCCATTGACAGAGACATGGAAGGACATCATGGGAAAACCAAGTATCAAAGCTTTAGTTTTTTCCAAGATATCTTATTCTTTTTCATTAGTTACCTCTTGTCCTTTCTTGAACATGTTAAAATAATTTGTCTTTACATGTTGAATCCTAATGATGACCATAAATCTACATTTGTATATCCTTCTTCTAAAGTTGTAAATACATCTCATGTTCCTTGCATAACTGATCTTGATAAGGATCTTTCATTCAAATTTTATGATGTACATGATCAATGTGATAATCCTCAATATATCCAAGCAAATATCATATCTCCTATGCTTAAGCCTTGACCCTCCAAGATCAAAGAGAGATACAGACCAATTTAGTTACCTCATATCCTACATGATTTTCTTCCAAATCACTATAAATACCTACCTCTATTTGATGGAGAACCTGGTAACCCTACAACTGAGAAACATATCCATGCTTTTGAGAATTTTGCATATTTCTTTGTAATTGAGCATGATGATGTTTGTATGAGAGTCTTTGCTCAATCGTTGCAAGGAGATGCTAAACAATGGTTTAGACACTTACAACCCAAGATCATCAACTCATGGGAAGAATTGAAGGATGCTTTTTAAAATTTCTAGGGTGAGAGGAAGTCCTTGGATCAATACCTTTCTGAGTTCAGTGCCATGAAAAGACAAAGCAATGGAACAATCTTTATGTTCAGTAGGAATTTTTCTAATTTGTACTACATGGTGCCTAAAAGGATCCAACCTTGAGAAGTTGTTGCTATGTTGTGTTATGCAACAACCTTCCATCCAGAATTATCTTTTCTTCCAATGGAGAGGAGGTCTGATACCTTGCAACAAATGTTTAACGATGCACAAGAAGTGGAAGATAACCTTCAATCTTATGGGAAGATTTCAGAATAGATTCGAAATGAGGAATTGGATGTTGTAGAACATGAGGGTGACCATGAACAAAAAGTAACCGGTCTGAATTTTGAGCAAAGGGTTAATAAAATCATGCATTTTCTTGAAGTTTTTACTGTTGATGTATTTGCAGAGGATAATGAACAGTTTTCTAATCCACAAGTTGTTGTCCCAAAACATTTTGCCGCTGATTTGAATTTTAAGACTTTTCATCATGAGCAGAATATTGATTTTGCCATGAATTTTTTCGAAATTTTCAGTGAAGAATGTCATGAAAATGAACTTGAAAATCATCTTGTTGGAGAGCAAGTTGTTGTCACAATGTTCTTGATTGATGACATTGCAGATGTGTTTGATGTGCCTAATTATGATGAGTATGATAATGATGATGCAGTTAATTATGATGTTGATTTCTTAGAACAACCAGATGCATGTTCTCTATTAGAAAATGATCATTCTCAATAGTTTAAGGAAAGCATTCACTCTGCATATGACAATTATGCTATTGAATACGAAGAAAATAGTGAGTTGGTTGAAGGTAACCCTCTGCCCTTATGTTTTGCTTCATTTGAGTTGTTGAAAGAAGATTTCAAAATCATTAACAAAGATGATGAGTGCAAGTTGATGCAAAGAGATATTACCTTTTTGGAGAAAGATGACAATAATACAAATCAACAATTTATTTGTGTTCTTCACGACCCTGTAGCTGATTATATGGAAGATTTTTGCAGTCAAAATTTGCAACCATTGAATAACCTTGAGTTGGAAAATGAAGATAATGATCATTCAATGTTAGAATCAACCATGTATTTCTTGCCAATAGGGGTTTCATCGCAGAAATTTAGTGCAAATTTTCAGCCTCTTTGTGACAACTATCAGTTAAATTTGTAGGAAGGAAAAAATGCAGTTGGAGGGGTCACACATCAGAGTGACAATCTTGAGCAATGTCTCGACATCAATTTGCATTATTTTGATGATCCTTTTGCAACATGTTTGGAGTTAGTAAGTGATCTCAAACTTTCAAACTCTTCATTTTTTTTATCAATATTGAGTTTGACTACAAGTTTTTATTTGAGTTGTCATTAAGAAAGTATTGCATTTTGTTAATGAACAAAGATATGCAAGAAAATAAAATAATGGATAAAGTGATTATATGGTTGCACTGTATCTTTGAATTCATTTGATTAGAAACTCATTGACCAGTTAGAGTGGGTAGGTGTGTGAATAAGCTCAACATTCTGAGCATCTTTTTCAGTAGTGAGTTTTCATTTCAGTTTTTAGTTTGCAACATTGTTTTCATATTCCACTATACAATTTGAAGAGTGGGTTTGGTTTCAGTTAGAGAAATACACCGGTCATTTTGAAGGTTGGGAAAACCCAATGGATGAAGGCACATGTTCAACAGGTTCTTTGCTTCCTCACATGGAGTACATCATCCCCATTGGAGCCGACATATATTAGGATGTTGAAGAAAATGGTGTTTGAAAGGGTAATGGAGTGGTCCTAGGGATGCTTATCATCATATAAAGTTTCAAACTATCAATCAATGACATTCAACCATTCATCAAATCCAAACAATAGAAGAAAATGTCAAAAGGAAACTCGCTCCGCAAGTTCGCTATGCAAGTTCTGGAAATGACTATTTGCAGTCAACTTCAAACTCAGTTTATAACCACATGGAAATGAATATTTGAAAATTGAAAGAGCATTTTTTCAAGCACGAGCCCATTCACAAAAACCCCTCTTAGTTTATTGACAGGTGTCATGGTTTTGAATATTCAAATGGATCTTTACATCCTATTTTTCAGATTTAAACATTTAATGATTTCTTGTTTTAGTCATTATCTTTGGGCACGGATATTGAGACGATGGAGAGGAATTTTGGAAAAATGAAAGAAGATTTTGTCAAGAATTAGAAAATTCACATAAATTTCTCTCCGTTTTGTAACAAATATCATTATTTGAGAGATATGATGTTATATTTGACCTCTATTTTCCAAAACATTGATTCCTATTTCCTAGCAGGTAGTTCTAAACATGTTGCTATAATTTTGTAACTAGATCCAACTTTGGGAAGTAGTTGAACTAGACCTTATCATGTTGGGGAAGAGTCTTTTCTATATATAGTTGTAATTTTTATTGACTAAGGGGTTGGAAAAAATCATAGAAGAGACATCTCTTTGAGCACTTGTGTAATTTTGAGTTTTAATGGAATATTAGTCAGAAGTCCAGAATTACTCTTACCAGAGATTCTTGTGTGGAAGGTTTTGAGTTTTGTGTCCTCTTTGTCTTTATGTATATGTTTTATGTCATGTTTCTCCATTTGATGTTTAATTTCTTCAGTATTTAACATCAATTTTCTGATTACAAAATTCATTTGCTATGCTCTGTTTTCATATTTGCTGAGTACTTTCATATGTTTTCCTTTGAAATGATTTGGAATTTATCCTGTGATTGATGATCCAAAGTAATTTGGTTCTAGATTTATGTCCCTCACCCATACTACAAAAATTTGAATAACTCAAAACATCTACTATATTTCCTCTGCTTCCTTGAGAATTCCACCACTAGTCACTGATAGCTCCCATTACCTTAAAATAGACTCCATGCCCAATGGATTATTTTTCACCTATGCCATCCACTGCATATTACAACTTTATCTCCATTTCAGATCTGGACACTAAGCTTAATATACAGTGAGAGAGCCCTCTCTGGTTTGGAAAGGCCAGATTCCAAGCCCAAAGTGGTTTGTGGTTACCTTTGTAGTTTTCCTCCCGTAGCCAAGGGAAATTACAGAGTGATAACACCTAAGAATCCACTTTACTACGTCCCAATGTTCTTTACCTAGATTTTTCATATACCTACTCACAACTCCCACTTCATGTGCAATATCTGGTCTTGTGCAAACCATCACATACATCAAGCTGCCAATTGTTGATGAATAAGGGACCCTGGACATGTATTCTATATCCCCGTGTGTCTTGGGACACATTTTATTACTTAATTTGAAATGGATGCCGAAAGGTGTACTAACTGGTTTTGCATTCTGCATTCTAAACCTCTCCAACACCTTCTCTATGTACTCACCCCGAGACAATGTTAATTTGCAATTTTTCTTGTCTCTTGTTATTCTCATACCAAGGATTTTCTTTACAACACCCAAATCCTTCATCGCAAATGAATTAGCTAATTTATTCTTGAAAAAATTTATATCCTGCATATTAGACCCTGCAACAATCATGTCATCTACATACAATAACAAGATAATATAGCTTCCATTTTCTATCTTTTAAAATAAACACAACGATCAAAATGACATCTATTATAACCTTGTTCTCTCATAAACCTGTCAAACTTCAAATACCACTGCCTTGGAGCTTGATTTATTCCATACAAGCTCGTCTTCAACATGCATACTAAATTCTCCTTTAATTTGACCTCATACCCCTGTGGTTGCAGCATATAAATCTCTTCCTCCAAACCCCTTTACAACAAGTCTAGCCTTGTACAATATTTTTCCTCCATCTTCTTCCTTCAACCTGTAAACCCATTTATTCTACAATGCTATTTTTCCCGCGGGAAACTGAACCAAGTCCCAAGTTTGGTTATTTATCAAGGAATCCATTTCCTCTTTCATGCCTTTCTCCCACTTCTTTTTAGTGTCTACCTACATTGTCTCTTCATAACATTATGGTTCACCATAATTGGTCAACAATAAATAATACAATGAAGGAGAGTATCATTTAGGGAGTCTACTTAACATGGTAGATCTTCTAACAACACTTGCAGGAGTTTGAGGTACCCGATGCTCCTGTTGTTATACATTTTGATTTTCTAGTACCTTTGGAATTTCTTTTCTAGTGATCTCATCAAGCACTGCGTATTCAGTTTTTTCTTTTTCATGTTTCTTTCCCTGTAACTAATATTTCATGTACATGACCTTCTCATTGAATATGACATATCTACTCCTAATGATTTTGTGATTTTCATAATCCCATAAGCGATAACCAAAATCATTAACACCTTACCCAATAAAGGTACACTTCTTGGATTTTTCCTCAAGCTTTGTTATATTTTCTTTATCAATATGGACAAATGCTTCACAACCGAAAGTCTTCAGAAATGAATAGTTTACATTTTTACCTGTTCATGCCTCCTATGGAGTGCCACCATCCAAATAGATTTAAGGTCCTATGTTTATTAAATAAACAACATTATTTACAACATCTGCCCAAAACTGTAAGGGAAACCCTGCATGCAATCTCATACTCCTTGCACGCTCCATGATTGTCATGTTCATCCTTTTTGACACACCATTTTCTTCTGGTGTTCCTGGAGCTGTTTTCTCTCTACGAATCCCATGGTATGAACAATAATAATCAAACTCCTTATTGCAATATTCACCTCCATTGTTTGATCTGAGACACTTCAAACTTTTTCATGTCTCATTCTCAACCAAAGATTTACATTTCTTAAAAGTATCAAAAACATCATATTTTTGTCGAATGCAATAAACCCAAGTTTTTCTACTTGCATCATCAATAAAAGTAACATGATAATGAGAGCCACCAAGATATTATACCTGAGTTGGTCCCTATACATATGTATGCACAAGCTCTAACCTTTCACTCTTCTTTTCTTTTCCAACTCTGAGAAATCTGACTCTCTTTTGCTTTCCATAAACACAATGCTCATAAAAATCCAAATCAATTTGTTTAAGATATGGAAAAAAATTTCTTTTGTGAAGTATCTGCATCCCCTTCTCACTCATGTGTCCAAGCCTATGATGCCACAGTGTTGTATCCACTCATGTAGAATATAAAGAGATAGAAAAATCAATATTACCATTATATAAATACAATGTACCTACCTTCTCTCTTTTTGCTATCAGAAGTGATCCTTTGGTGACCTTCCACGCCTTATCTATAAATATAGATATACAACCTTCACTTTCCAATTTCCCTATTGAAATTAGACTTTTCCTTAGATCTGGTACATGTATTACCTCTTTCAATAACCATTGGTTTCCATTCTTTTGCTTTATTTGTACCTTACCCATTCCAACAATTTTGCATGGTGCATCATCACCCAAATGAACCTGTCCAAAATCACCTTGAACATAATCTAGAAAATGTTTCCTATGGGGTGTGCCATGAAATGAAGCCCTTGAATCTACTACCTAAGGCTCATAAATATTTTCTACAGAAAGAATCAAAACATGTTGTAACACATCACTTGTTACATTTGCTTCCTGATTTTTCTCCTGATGTCCATCTCTTTGTTTCTTTGGAGATCTGTAGTCTTTCTTCAGATATCCTTTCTTTCCACAATTCCGACACTCTGTTTTTCCTAGTCTCGATTTGGATATGCCCTTCCTAGAATTCTCGTAGTTCCCTGATCCCTTTCCTCTATCCTTTTTTCTTCCCCTGTTCTCCATGTTTAACGCATTACCTGATATCTCCGCTGTGATTTTATGTTTCATTTCCTCACTAAGGATAACACCAACAACATCATCAAATTTTAGAGTGTTTGAACCAGAGATAACTCATTACTTACAGCCATGACCAAGTTGTTCCATCTTTCTGGAAATGAGAAAAATATTAGAAGAACCCTGACCTCATCATCAAAGTCCACTTTTATAGAACTTGGCTGATTAATAACTGTATTAAATTCATTTAATTGATCTGCAACAGACCCACCTTCTGACATCTTCATATTAAATAATCTCTTCATTATAAATACCTTATTGGATGCTGATGGTTTTTCATGCAGTTTAGCCAATGCATCAATCAACTCCTTCATTCTCTTTTCTTTTGAAATATTGAAAGCCACCGACGTTGCCAGGCTCAGCTGTATTGTTCCTAGTGCCTTTTTGTCAAGAACCTCCTATTCTTCATCCTTCATGGTCGTTGAATTCTTTGTTATTCCACCCAATGGTAGGAATAAATACTTCTCATATAAATAATCTTCCATCTGCATCTTCCATAACTGGTAGTTTTGGTTGTTAAATTTCTCGACCCTAAACTTTCCATATTCCGCCATTGCTCCCACTCAAACCAGGAACCCTCTTTTCCTGTCAGTTACATTTTAATCTTATACCAGTTGTTAGAAAAAGAAGATCGTGGAGCAATAAAATAAAACAAATGTGGAAATAAAACACATAAGACACACAATACAATAAAGACATAGATATGTGTGGTTCACCCAGTGTGGGCTACATCAACCAAAGAAATTGTCAGGTCCTTCCTTTTTATTATCCAACAAAATGAAGAGATACAACATACAACACACATGTTGTAACTTCCTCTTCTTTCTCTCACAGTCTCCTCTCTCAGAATACAATATTCACAATAATACACAACCGCAATACAATTCCCTCATAAAACAAGGTTTCCTTCTAGGGTAAAAATCCCTAAAATGACTTCTATCATCAAATCTGTGACCTTATCATGAATGGTTCAGATTGACTATGAAATTACAACATTTTACAAGGAAAACTTTCCCAAAATTTTGCTTCGGGGGCGCTACCCTCGAATCCCCCACAAGGGGGGGGGGGGGGGTGCTACACAAAATTGTTGTCGCCCCCCTAGCAATATTTTTTTGGGGGAGAATCTCCCCCACACCCCCCCCGTTAGAGAATGGGGTCCAAGCATGACTGAAACAAACCTCTGAATGAGGAATATAATTAGGCTCCACAACCAACAGTTGGAGGTTCTCTTACCTCTGAGCCAATCCATCTTAGTGCACATGTCATTCTTGCACATCTTCTGGTAGATATATAATGTAAACATTCTTTCCAATTCTCCAGTCCTGTGTCAGAATCTAACACACAAGAACTAATGCTTCTCTAGCTAAGAATTCCATCTGTTGTTGGGTTAATGTAATGTTCCTCACGCGCAATAGTTATGTAAAACTAATTTATCTCTTTTGTGAGGAAGTTATCTGTCGTTGGTTGAAAATGTCTTCCAACTTCTGAAGGGTCTAATGGTGATATAAATCTGTACTCTCCTAATTCAAAAATCATTTTCTGGGTCTTCAAATTGATGATGGCTTGATTGTCAAATGCCCAATCCAGTCCCAACAATGCTAGATAAATTGCAGTATTATCCACTATATCAATCACCTCAAAATATGCCATAGTGCGCACACCATCTAAATCCACTTGTATGCCTTTCAATCGACCAATTGGTACCACTCTATGTTGGTTTTCTAGTTTCAATTGAATAGGTGAATAACCCAATGTAGGTTCCCCCATACATTTCCATGTCTTCTTAGGCAGAATATTTACCTTAGATCCCAAATATAATATGATGTCACCCATATTAAAGTCTCCAATATTTGCATTCAGTTTGAACTCTTTATTTGTCCTTGTATTTTTATGGACATGATTGCTTGTCTTTTGTTCTAGTTTTATCTCTTCTCCATAATTGCATTTTTCTAACATGCTTTGTAATACTTGTAGAGATGTTTAATCATTCAATAACTTCAAGCAAGACACCCAAAAGTTTCTTAGATTACTTACTTTTTCTGAAGGTTGATCTCTGCTGGTATGATCAAATGGATGAGGCATATCATATACTGGCCCATCATATGTTGGTTGTGCATTTGAAGTAAAAGCAATATTCTCTTGCAAAATCTTCTTTCTAGCCTGCTTGAATGTCTCATTTTCCTTGCGCGCATCAAAATGTTGTTCTGGTGTTGCATTCTTTTTGACACATTGGTGTTGGTTTTGATTTTGATTCACTGCATCTGATTCAATTTTGGTTCCACCTCTATTAACTATATTGGTCTTTTTCCCATCATCTTTAGATTCCGTGGCAATCCATTGAACATTTTGATTATTCTTATTCCTTTTTTCCTGTATCTTTGTCAGAAGTGTATCGTCTTTTGTATCTTGATCTGTTGCACGAGAATACATGCATGTTGCTGGTGGAAGTGGAAAATCCCTTGCATAATATCCAGGTTGTTGAAAATAGTGACAGGTTATTGGTCCTCTACCTCTTCCAAATCCTCTTCTTCCACGACCTCCTCCTCTAAATCCTCCTCTATTATCTTGATTGTCTGCGTGCGGTGTATTATACTGTGGTACTTGATTATATTGCGGTGGCGCTATAAAATGTTGCGCATTATTATACTTTTGTGCAATTTGTCCTGGCATTAGTTCAGATTTCATCCTATAATGATCCAAAATCGGATCTAGGAGGCTTCCAGGTCTAGAAAAGGCTCAAAAATAAAAATTCTCGGAATCAGATGAAACCAATTCCATTGCGACCGGCTCGTCGCGCTGATTTCGGCTGTATATTTACTTTCTCAAACAGATGTTGTATACGAGAGTTATCGCACTCTGACCATTTTCCAAAACAACTAAAAAGTCAACAGGTCAACTGGAAAAAGTCAATGATGATGTCAGCATGACGTCCTGTTGATGTCATCATGATGACATCAACAAAGTGGCATGTGGAAGAAGGGTGACTGGGACCAATGCAGCATTGACAAGTGGCAGTTGAGGACCAATGAAAGGGTGCCACGTGGCACCCCATCACTAGTTTGAATGGAAAAATTGTTTTGGAGGTCACGAGGTTTTACCCGATGACCTATTGGCAGACCAAAGCTTTGAGAAATGACTAAATGCCAATGCGCCCACACCATTTGTTGTAATTTAAAACCCACTTTATTGTTAATAAAGTGTATGCATTAAGTGTTGGGCGGAAAGGGGCTGGGGCTAAGCCCCAACCCACGGTTTAATTGTTGTTACATATAACCACAGGGGCACAGGCGCCATGTATGTAACCACCAGTGCGTATTGTTAGCACCTTCCACCAAATGTTTCAGGGGCTGGAACCTTGGGGTAGGCGCACCCTAAGGGTGAGGTCCTATACATAGATGCATGTGACCTCAATCTAGAGTGCGCGAGCAGCCCTAGGGGATAATTTTTATATTTTGTTACACAGGTGGGATTTTAACCATATGTATTGGATTTTTATTGATTTTTAGGCCTGTTAATGGAGATTTTGGCCATTTTTGGGAGATATTGAGCTCTTTTTGAGCCCAGATTTTGGGAGGAAGTTGGGGAATGATAACCAACTTTAGATCTATATAAACTAGGATTGTTTGAGGCCATGGAGGATAGTCATATCAGAGTTATGCTGAAGCAAAGCAAAGCCAAAGCCATTTTTATGCAGGGAAGTTGTTGAGGAGCAGACGCTTGCGGGCCATTTTTGGGAGCTACACTCAGTCTTTTTCAGTGCCGTCAGTTGTGTTGGATTTTTGAGGTTGAGCAGAACACAGTGAGATCAGTATGAGATCCATTTGATGTTATTTTTTTGTACTTTGAAAGCATTTAAGATTTAATAAAGAAGCCTCCCCCACTGAGACAAAGGCCCGGAGACGTAGGCAATTTTGTGTCGAACTCCGTTATCAATTCTCTTGTTATGGTTTGTTGTTCTTGTTTCTTATGTTCAGTTCTGTATATGAGTTTATGGTTGTGATATAATTCTCTTATCTTCATCCTTCTTTCTTAAGCTTCCTAAATGGTTAATAATCCCATGCAATTAAAAACTCAACCACAATCATTAAAAGATCTTTCTGGATCAAGTGGTATCAAAGATAGTTGACGTTTGGATTTGAGTTTTGCAGGTTAACTAGGAAAAATCTACAGTGTGGTGAAGGTGATATTGTTAAATAGAATCCATTGATTGGATTGAGAAAGAGAGCTTCTCACAATGAGAAGATGGCATCAGAAGAGGGACTTTCTCTTGATGAGAAAGAGTTTCAAAAAACTTTCCTTGCTATGTCGGAGATGGTGAAAGTTTTGTATGAGGATTACTTGGAACGAAAGAGATCGGTCCTTGGAAAATCTTCAAAGGGAAAAAGTGAAGAGGAAGAGGATCCTCCTTCACCTCCATCATCACCTCCTTCTTCTCCTTCTTCTTCAAGTTCGAGTTCTAAATCTAATGCAAAGAAACATGTTCATAAACATAAGAATGAAATACCATTGTTAAAACTTGATGTTAAATTTGAGTTGCCCATATATGATGGTGAAGTTAATGTAGAGAGACTTGACAATTGGATCAGGCAGATGGAGGTTTACTGTAGTGTGCAACACATCAAGGATGAGGCCACACAAATCAAGTTGGCATATTTGAGACTTGCAGGTACAACTCTCATATGGTGGCAAAGAAAGTTGCAAAACAAAACGCAACAAGTAGGTAATGTATTTCCATCATGGCAAAGCTTCATTTCTGCACTTAGGAAACAATTCTATCCTTTGGGTTATAAAGAAAAAACATTAATTGAATGGCAATCTTTAAAACTAAGAAAAGGACAAACGATGCAAGAGTATACAGATGGCTTTCAAAAAATGGCATTGATGTTAGATATCCCTTTACATACACAGGAAACCCTTATGAAGTTTATAGGAGGTTTACCTGCACATATTAGAAACACTGTGTTCATGGTTGGACCCACTAACCTTGATGAGGTTTATGTTCAAGAGACATACATTGAAGCAGGAAAAGCAGGTGTATCAGGGGAATAATCGTCTTCAAGGAAAGAGGACAAGAGGAAATGGCATGGAAAGAATTCAAATGCAGTGGCAAGAAAGGATGAGAAGCCCTCTTGCAAGCATTGCAAGAAAGAGGGACATGATGAGGACAGATGTTGGCAGTTGCATCCCGAGAAGAGGCCAAAGTGGTTCAAGGAAAAGAAGGGAAGGCAAACAGTGGCAACGACAACAAGACCCACAGACTCAAAATCAGATTCAGGTGACGAATCTAAGGTCTCATTGGTTGGTATGACAGGTAAAATTGGTGAAGGCATTGATTGTAGAAGTAACTTGTTTCATATAAGGGTAATCATGTGACACACTAAGATAGACACATTAATCGACAGTGGATCTCAAACTAATCTAATCTCAGAAGAATTGGTTAAGCAATTGGGGTTAAAAACACAAGTACATCATAAGCCTTACACACTTAAATGGATAAGCAATCATTATCAAATGCACATAACAAAACAATGCACAATCAAATTTGCAATTTCATCTAAGTATGTGGACGAGGTAACATGTGATGTAGTGCCATTAAGTGAATGTGGAATGGTCTTAGGTACCATACTTATATGATCGTAATGCAATCTTCTACAGGACAAAGAATCAATATCAATTAACCAAAGCAGGTCAAGATTATGTGGTTCATGCTCATCATGTTAAGGAAAATAAAACACTTCAAACAATGGAACAATTAAATAAGGTAGTGCAAGAAAGAAACAAACCAATAATTGTTTCAAATGAAGTAATCGATTTTAAGCAAGAACATGAAATGATTGTTGAATGGAAAATCAATCATAAGTTGCTTCAAGATAAGCTCATGTCGTGCAAATATTACAAGTATACCAGCTCATTTGCAGTCGTCTTTTTGATGCTATAATTAGTAATGTTGTCTACATGGATAATAGTGGCTTCAATAAGATGTAATAGGGTTCAAATGGTTAACAATATACTGTCAGTTGTCATGATTGTGTTACAGTTGATCTTGATGAGACAGGTGCACATGACAGAGTTCATATATAGAGGACAAGCCGGGTGGCCTACCCTGAGCTTATTGACTGGTCAATAACCTTTTGGGGACCAAAAGGTCCTTTAGTGGGGAGGTGTGATCGAGAATCAGATCTAGGAGGCTTCCAGGTCTAGAAAAGGCTCAAAAATCAAAGTTCTCGGAATCAGATGAAATCAATTCCATTGTGACCGGCTTGTCGCACTGATTCCAGCAGTATATTTACTTTCTCAAACGAACGTTGTATGCGAGAGTTATCGCACTCTGACCATTTTCCCAAACAACTAAAAAGTCAACAGGTCAACTGACAAAAGTCAATGATGATGTCAGCATGACGTCCTATTGACGTCATCATGCTGACATCAGCAAAGTGACATGTGGCAGCATGGTGACTGGGCAGTGACGGGGAGCAATGCAACATTGACAAGTGGCAGTTGAGGACCAATGAAATGGCGCCACGTGGCCCAGACATGGGCTTCCATGTGGCACCCCATCACTAGTTTGAATGGAAAAATTGTTTTGGAGCTCATGGGGTTCGACCCCATGACCTATTAGCTGACCAAATATTTGAGAAATGACCAAATGCCAATGCACCCACACAATTTGTTGTAATTTAAAACCCACTTTATTGTTAATAAAGTGTATGCATTAAGTGTTGGGCGGAAAGGGGCTGGGTCTAAGCCCCAACCCATGGTTTAATTGTTGTTACATATAACCATAGGGGTGCGGGTGCCATGTATGTAACCACCAATGAGCATTGTTAGCACCTTCCACCAAATGTTTCGAGGGCTGGAACCTTGGGGTAGGCGCACCCTAAGAGCGCAGTCCTATACATAGATGCATGTAACCTCAATCTGGAGCGTGCGCCCAACCCTAGTGGATAATTTTGATATTTTGTTACACATGTGGGTTTTTAACCATATGTAGTGAATTTTTATTGATTTTCAGGCCTGTTAATGGAGATTTTGGCCATTTTTGGGAGATATTGAGCTCTTTTTGAGCCCAGATTTTGGGAGGAAGTTGGGGAATGATAACCAACTTCAGATCTATATAAACCAAGCTTGTTTGAGGCCATCGAGGATAGTTAGATCAGATTTATTCTGAAGCAAAGTAAAGCCAAAGCCATTTTTATGCAGGGAAGCTGTTGAGGAGCAGACGCTTGTGGGCCATTTCTGGGAGCTACACTCAGTAGTTTTCAGTACCGTCAGTTGTGTTGGATTTATGGGGTCGAGAAAAACACAGCGAGACTAGTATGAGATCCATTTGATGTACTTTTTCTGTACTTTGAAATCATTGAGGAATTAATAAAGAAGCCTCCCCCACTGAGACAAAGGCTCGGAGATGTAGGCAATTTTGTGTTGAACTCCGTTATCACTTCTCTTGTTATGGTTTGTTGTTCTTGTTGCTTATGTTCAGTTCTGTATATGAGTTTATGGCTGTGATATAATTCTCTTATCTTCATCCTTCTTTCTTAAGCTTCTTAAATGGTTAATAATCCCATGCAATTAAAAACTCAACCACAGTCATTAAAAGATCTTTTCGGATCAAGTGGTATCAAAGAAAGTTGACGTTTGGATTTGAGTTTTGCATGTTAACTAGGGAAAAGCTACAGCATGGTGAAGGTGAGCTTGTTAAAAAGAATCCATTGATTGGATTGAGAAAGAGATCTTCTCACAGTGAGAAGATGGCATCTGAAGATGGACTTTCTCTTGATGAGAAAGAGTTTCAAAAAAATTTCCTTGCTCTGTCGGAGATGGTCAAATTTTTGTATGAGGATTACTTGGAACGAAAGAGATCGGTCCTTGGAAAATCTTCAAAGGGAAAAAGTGAAGAGGAAGAGGATCCTCCTCAGATTCCTCCTTCACCTCCATCATCACCTCCTTCTTTTCCTTCTTCTTCAAGTTCAAGCTCTAAATCTAATGCAAAGAAACATGTTCATAAACATAAGAATGAAATTCCATTGTTAAAACTTGATGTTAAATTTGAGTTGCCCATATATGATGGTGAAGTTAATGTAGAGAGACTTGACAATTGGGTCAGGCAGATGGAGGTTTAATGCAGTGTGCAACACATCAAGGATGAGGCCACACAAATAAAGTTGGCATCTTTGAGACTTGCAGGTACAACTCTCATCTGGTGGAAAAGCAAGTTGCAAAATGGAACACAACAAGTGGGTAATGTATTTCCATCATGGAAAAGCTTCATTTCTGCACTTAGGAAACAATTCTATCCTTTGGGTTATAAAGAAAAAACATTAATTGAATGACAATCTTTAAAACTAAGAAAAGGACAAACGGTGCAAGAGTATACAGATGGCTTTCAAAAAATGGCATTGATGTTAGATATCCCTTTACATACACAACAAACCCTTATGAAGTATATAGGAGGTTTACCTGCACATATTAGAAACACTGTATTCATGTTTGGACCCACTAACCTTGATGAGGTTTATGTTCAAGCGAGATACATTGAAGCAGGAAAAGCAAGTGTATCAGGGGAATCATTGTCTTCAAGGAAAGAGGACAAGAGGAAATGGCATGAAAAGAATTCAAATGCAGTGGCAAGAAAGGACAAGAAGCCCTCTTGCAAGCATTGCAAGAAAGAGGGACATGATGAGGACAGATGTTGGCAGTTGCATCCCGAGAAGAGGCCAAAGTGGTTCAAGGAAAATAAGGGAAGGAAAACAATGGTAGCGACAACAAGACCCATAGACTTGGGATCGGATTCAGGTGACGAATCTAAGGTCTCATTGGTTGGTATGACAAGTAAAATTGGTGAAGGCATTGATTGTAGAAGTAACTTGTTTCATATAAGGGCAATCATGTGACACACTAAGATAGACACATTAATCGACAGTGGATCTCAAGCTAATATAATCTCAGAAGAATTGGTTAAGCAATTGGGGTTAAAAACACAAGTACATCATAAGCCTTACACACTTAAATGGATAAGCAATCATCATCAAATGCACATAACAAAACAATGCACAATCAAATTTGCAATTTCATCTAAGTATGTGGACGAGGTAACATGTGATGTAGTGCCTTTAAGTGAATGTGGAATGGCATTAGGTAGTCCATACTTATATGATCGTAAGGCAATCTTCTACAGGACAAAGAATCAATATCAATTAACCAAAGCAGGTCAAGATTATGTGGTTCATGCTCATCATGTTAAGGCAAATAAAACACTTCAAACAATGGAACAATTAAAGAAGGTAGTGCAAGCAAGCAACAAACCAATAATTGTTTCAAATGAAGTAATCGATCTTAAGCAAGAAAAGGAAATGATTGTTGAATGGAAAATCAATCATAAGTTGCTTCAAGATAAGCTCATGTCGTGCAAATATTACAAGTATATTAGCTCATTTGCAGTCGTCTTTTTGATGCTATCATTAGTAATGTTGTCTAAATTTATGATAGTGGCTTCAGTAAGATGTAATAGGGTTTGGCTAACAATATACTGTCAGTTGTCATGATTGTGTTACAGTTGATCTTGATGAGACAGGTCATTAGGAAAGAGTTCAAAGACAGAGGACAAGCCGGGTGGCCTATCCCGAGCTTTTTGATTGGTCAATAACCTTTTGGGGACCAAAATGTCCTTTAGTGGGGAGGTGTGATCCATAATCGGATCTAGGAGGCTTCCAAGTCTAGAAAAGGCTCAAAAATCAAAGTTCTTAGAATCAGAAGAAACCAATTCCACTGCGACCAGCTCGTCGTGCTGATTCCGACAATATATTTACTTTCTCAAATGGATGTTGTATAAGAGAGTTATCGCACTTTGACTGTTTTCCCAAACAACTAAAAAGTCAATAGGTCAACTGGAAAAAGTCAATGATGATGTCAGCATGATGTCCTGCTGATATCATCATGATGACATCATCAAAGTGACATGTGGCAGCAGGGTGACTGGGCAGTGACAGGGACCAATGCAGCATTGACAAGTGGCAGTTGAGGACCAATGAAAGGGCACCACGTGGCCCAGACATGGGCTTCCATGTGGCACCCCATCACTAGTTTGAATGGAAAAATTGTTTTGGAGCTCATGGGGTTCGACCCGATGACCTATTGGCTGACCAAAGCTTTGAGAAATGACCAAATACCAACGCGCCCACACCATTTGTTGTAATTTAAAACCCACTTTATTGTTAATAAAGTGTATGCATTAAGTGTTGGGCGGAAAGGGGTTGGGGCTAAGACCCAACCCATGGTTTAATTGTTGTTACATATAACCACAGGGGCGTGGACGCCATGTATGTAACTACCAGTGCACATTGTTAGCACCTTCCACTAAATGTTTCGAGGGCTGGAACCTTGGGGTAGGCACACCCTAAGAGCGCGGTCCTATACATAGATGCATGTGACCTCAATCTAGAGCGCACGCCCAACCCTAGTGGCTAATTTTGATATTTTTTTACACAGGTGGGTTTTTAACCATATGTATTGGATTTTTATTGATTTTCAGGCATGTTAATGGAGATTTTGGCCATTTTTGGGAGATATTGAGCTCTTTTTGAGCCCAGATTTTGGGAGGAAGTTGGGGAATGATAACCAACTTTAGATATATATAAACAAAGCATGTTTGAGGCCATGGAGGACAGTCAGATCAGAGTTATGCTGAAGCAAAGCAAAGGCAAAGCCATTTTTATGCAGGGAAGCTGCTGAGGAGCAGACACTTGCATGCCATTTCTGGGAGCTACACTCAGTCTTTTTCAGTGTCGTCAGTTGTGTTGGATTTCTGAGGTCGAGTAGAACATAGTGAGACTAGTATGAGATCCATTTGATGTAATTTTTATGTACTTTGAAATCATTGAATAATTAATAAAGAAGCCTCCCCCACTGAGACAAAGGCCCAGAGACGTAGGCTATTTTTTGCTGAACTCCGTTATCACTTCTCTTGTTATGGTTTGTTGCTCTTGTTGCTTATGTTCAGTTCTATATATGAGTTTATGGCTGTGATATAATTCTCTTATCTTCATCCTTCTTTCTTAAGCTTCCTGAATGGTTAATAATCCCATGCAATTAAAAACTCAACCACAATCATTAAAAGATCTTTTTAGATCATATAAGCATCTGAGTTCGTTTCCTTCATCATTTCAAAGGTTCAACAATTCTTGTCCTCATGTCCTACAGACTTGCAAAAATTGCAGAATCTACTCTTAGGCATTGTTTGGTAATTTTGCATCATGGGACAATGATAGGGATCATGTCCACATGTTTTACATATTTCAAACCATAATCCTCCTATAGGTAAGGGATTTGGAATTCCTGCTCCCAAATAATGCGCAAATGTTGGGCACTCATTTTTGTGGTGTCCTTCTATTCTGCATAAGCTACACCAGACAACTTCCCTCTTTTCCTTGCCTTTGTTATGATTCAACTGAAATGTCAAATTTTTGAGATCCTCTCTCAGCTCTTCTACAGATGGATCTGTATGTTTATATTGGTTCTATTCCAATTGTAAGGTTTCTTGCATCTTCCATAACTGGTAGTTTTGGTTTTTAAATTTCCCGACCCTAAACTTTCCATATTCCGCCATTGCTCCCACTCAAACTAGGAACCCTCTTTTCCTGTGAGTTACATTTCAATATTATACCAGTTGTTAGAAAAAGAAGATCGTGGAGCAATAAAATAAAACAAATGCATAAATAAAACACATAAGATACACAATACATAAAGACACAAATATGTGTGGTTCACCCAGTCTGGGCTACATCCACCAAAGAAATTGTCAGGTCCTTCCTTTTTATTATCCAACAAAACGAAGAGATACAACCTACAACACACATGTTGTGCCTTCCTCTTCTTTCTCTCACAGTCTCCTCTCTCAGAATACAATATTCACAATAATACACAACTGCAATACAATTCCCTCATAAAACAAGGTTTCTTTCTAGGGTAAAAATCCCTAAAATGACTTCTACCGTCATATCTGTGACCTTATCATGAACGGTTCAAATTGACTATGAAATTACAATATTTTACAAGGAAAATTTTCCCAAAATTTTTCTTTGAGGGCGCTGTCCCTAAATCCCCCATAAGGGGGGGGGGGGGGCATACAAAAAATTGTTGTCGCCCCCCTGGAAATATTTGTGGGGGGGAATCCCCCCCACACCCCCCCATTAGGGAATGGGGTCCAAGCATGACTGAAACAAAACTCTAAATGAGGAATATAATTAGGCTCCACAACCAACAGTTGGAGGTTCTCTTACCTCTGAGCCAATCCATCTTAGTGTGTGCGTCATTCTTGCACATATTCTAGTAGATATATCATGTAAACATTGTTTCCAATTCTCCAGTCCTATGTCAGAATCTAATGCACAAGAACTGATGCTTCTCTAGCTAAGAATTCCATCTGTTGTTGGGTTAATGCAATCTTCCCCGTGCGCAGTAGTCATGTAAAACTAATTTATCTCTTCTGTGAGGAAGTTGTCTGTCACTGGTTCAACATGTCTTCCAACTTTTGAAGGGTCTAATGGTGCTATAAATTTGTACTCTCCTGATTCAAAAATCATTTTTTGGGTCTTCAAATTGATGATGGCTTGATTGCCAAATGCCCAATCCAGTCCCAACAATGCTAGATAAAGTGTAGTATTATCCACTATATCAATCACCTCAAAATATGCCATAGTGCACACACCATCTAAATCCACTTGTATGCCTTTCAATTGACCAATTGGTACCACTCTATGTTGGTTTTCTAGTTTCAATTGAATAGGTGAATAACCCAATGTAGGTTCCCCCATACATTTCCATGTCTTCTTAGGCAGAAAATTTACCTCAGATCCCAAATATAATATGATGTCACCCATGTTAAAGTCTCCAATATTTTCATTCAGTCTGAACTCTCTATTTTTCCTTGTCTTCTTATGGACATGATTGACTGTCTTTTGTTCTAGTTTTATCTCTTTTCCAGAATTGCATTTTTCTAACAGGCTTTGTAATACTTGTATAGATGTTTAATCATTCAATAACTTCAAGAAAGACACCAAAAAGTTTCTTAGATTAATTAAATTTTCTGAAGGTTGATCACTTCTAGTATGATCAAATGGATGAGGCATATCATATACTATCCCATCGTATGTTGGTTTTGCATTTGAAGTAAAAGCAATATTCTCTTGTAAAATCTTCTTTCTAGCCTGCTTGAATGTCTCCTTTTCCTTGCGCGCATCAAAATGTTGTTCTGGTGTTGCATTCTTTTTGACCCATTGGTGTTGGTTTTGATTTTGATTCACTACATATGATCCTATTTTGGTTCCACCTCTATTAACTATATTGGTATTTTTCCCATCATCTCTAGTTTCTGGGGCAATCCATTGAACATTTTGATTAATCTTATTCCTTTTTTCTAGTATCTTTGTCAGAAGTGTAGGATAGTCTTTTGTATTGTGATCTGCTACACGAGAATACATGCATGTTGATGGTGGAAGTGGAAAATCCCTTGCATAATGTCCAGGTTGTTGAAAATTGTGACAGGTTATTGGTCCTCTACCTCTTCCAAATGCTCTTCTTCCATGACCTCCTCCTCTGAATCCTCCTCTATTACCTTTATTGTTTGCGAGTGGTGTATTATACTGTGGTACTTGATTATATTGTGGTGGCACTATAAACTGTTGCGCATTATTCTACTATTGTGCAATTTGTCATGACATTAGTTGAGCTTTCATCCTATAAGCATATGAGGTCATTTCCTTCATCATTTCAAAGGTTCAACAATTCTTGTCCTCATGTCCTACAGACTTGCATAATCTACTCTTAGGAATTGTTTGGTGCTTTTGCATCATGGGACAATGATAGGGATCATGTCCATGTGTTTTACATATTTCACACCACAATCCTCCTATGGGTAAGGGATTTGGAATTCCTGCTCCCAAGTAATGCGCAAATGTTGGGCACTCATTTTTGTGGTGTCCTTTTGTTCCACATAAGGTACACCAGACAACTTCCCTCTTTTCATTGCCTTTGTTATGATTCAATTGAAATGTCAAATTTTTGAGATCCTCTCTCAACTCTTCTACAACTGGATCTGTATGTTTATATTGGTTCTCTTCCAATTGTAAGGCTTCTTGGAAAGCCTCATCCCGAGTCTGGAACTTTTGTTGCCTCAATGGATATTTAAAATGTGTCAATAATGAATTAATTAATAGTTGCCTATGCCGCATATATGTTATAGGGTATTTCAACTTACTTTTCAATTGCTTGAAATTCTGGTCGATTTCCCAAACTGACTCTCCTGGATTCTATTTGATTTCTAGCATCTCATTCATGTAATGGAATTATGAACTTGGTCGCTAGAATTCAATGATTAGTTCCTTCTTTACATCCACAATGATTTTAGGTGCTCCTTGTGGATTGTTTAATGTGAGGCTCATAAATCAGTCCAGCGCATGGTTTTTGAATGTAATTGCAAAATGAGTCACTTTTGTATCTTCATCCATGATCTGTTTAGCTTCCTAAATCTTTTCACAAATAAACAAATGTTTCTCAAGGTCCTCTGACCCTTCTCCATGAAACTATGGTAACCAAATAGTTGTGTTTGCTCCTACAATTGTAAAATTTTCTGTACTACCTCCTCTACGCGGTGTAGATAACTGAATACTGCTAGTTGAAATTGTACTTCCACTTGAATTTCCACTGTTCCTTTGTCCTACTGGAATCCTTTTGCTACTGATTGTTGGTTTTCTAAATGTTTCTTTCTTTTCTGATGTCTTAGTCGCACATGGGGTTGTGGGTTCCACACTAATTCTGATCTGGAATGGAGAGCCTTCTTTTACGCCAAACCCTTGACCTTTGGTTTTTCTCTCATATGTGGTGCAAAGGATATTCTCAAACTACCTAGTAGCATGAAGATACTCTACCTCTTCTTCATCACTTCCCAAGCCTTCCTGCTCAACTACTGCCTTCTTTTTCCTATTAATCATATATTGGTAGGTTCTTTCATTGCGCGTCATGCCCACTTTATCCATTATTTCCTTGATCTATTTTGCATCCATCATAATGGGGTCCATTGCTTCCTTCTTCTGACCTCTATCTAGATCCTTCTCCATATCTCAGATCATCCTTATTTCTTCCCCCAGTCTCCCCATGCACGCAGAGTTATTTAGTTGTCAGACTCCATTGTCATCACACCTTTATCATGCAGAAAAATATTGATCGACGTATAGAGTGATCTAATAAACCTTCCTCTTGGACCCTTCAAAAACTCGTGCTTTGCAGTAGTATATGATTTTGCAGTATTGACTGCAAACTCGACAATGAATCCTACAATAATACTATCTAGCCAAAAATCCACTCTATTGGTCTTAATAATACTATAATACTCTTTGTAGATGCGCACTATTCTCAGTAAACCACTCTACTGGTCTTATCCATTTATTTGGCTAATTATCATTCAATCTCAGTATCCACTCTTGTAGAAAATGTGGAAAATAACACAAAAATGCCTCATGAACATCAGAAAATACATACCTTTCCAAATATTGGCGCGATGTATACTTGGAACTCTTATTGTCTTTATGCACAAACTCGAGCTCTTTTTTAATCAACCATCATTCAATCTCCTCCTTAGTTGGGTTCCATGGTTTGAACATCCCCTTCTAATACTGCATTCTCTTCACTGTCCTTCTCAACAAGTCCCTTCCAGTCTATTTTTCTGGGTTCCAGCCGGAAACAAAACCATTTTTTGGATGTTTGGGATGACCTGGGTTCTACTTTAGGTTTCCAAAAAAACCTTGCAAACCATTGGCTCTTCTGGAGACCACAAGGAAACACTGTGCACATAGTGCACAATGCAGTCTCACCCGATATGGCTTATGGGTGACTGCAAGATCTAGATGTCTGCAATCATGGAATGGAGGCTACTGTGGGGATGATAGACATTATTCCTACCTCAACATACATTAGATATATCATTCTAACACATTATTATATCCATATCTACCATTCTGTAATCACTTTAATTCATTAAGGTTCAATCTGCAGTAAATATCATGGCTATTCTAGTGCGCGTTGCATTTTACTTCTACCAGATTACTTCATTGATCATAAACAATTGCAAGAAATAAGACAAACATTCCACACATAGACACAAATTTTACCATGGTTCACCTCCCAGGCTACATCCACAAAGATCTGTCTTTCTTCACTCTTTTATTATTCTTCATCAATTTTATAGCATCATGCGCATTACATATGAGGCTGAAAAGATTGCACTAAGATCCACAACTTCCGACCTTACCCTCGATTACAATGCATCTCTTTGTTTGTCTGCTCATATCTATATCTCATGTCTCAGTATTACTTGCTCTTTATGCCAATATTTATTCACTCCTCAACAACCACAACCTCTATCTCACTACCATCTATTTATATTACAAAAATGGGTTGATACCCGTTACAACAATGAAAAAAACCCTAACTCACTAATCCTAAGTGGATTAGGTTTGTCCACATTCTAACTCCCTGAACGTGGTTGGTCCAAAATCCAACTGTTTTCCTCATCAATCCACGCCCTTCTTCCTTCCTTTGACTTTCCTCATTTCCTGGCGTTGCTTTTCTTTGTTTTCTGGTGCACACTCCCTTTCTGGTCCATTTCCTAACTGTCTTCATTAATTACCATGTTTTTCCCCCAAAATGGCATGTGCCAACAGTTCATGTTACTCATGTAATAACATTGGGCATAAAGGTGTGAATTGTAAAGCTAATACCAAGAACAAAATCAACGGTGAAAGATACACAAGAAATAGCTATCCAAGAAGACCTTATGAATCATAAAATAGAAACTACAACATATTTGGATCATTTAGTGATGAGGTAGAATTCTCCAAGTGCAACAAATTTGGACATATGGCCAAATATTGCAGGCTCGATATTCCTCCAAAGTAACCAAGGAAGATTCACAAAAATTATAACCAGGAACCACAAAATATATGGATAAGAAAGAAAGATCAATTCAACATTGAAGAATGTAACCTTGCTCTACAAGCTCAGCACAAGAAACATGGATGGTATGCTGACAATGGATGCTCAAAGAATATGATAGGTGATAAAGAAAAAATTCTGACGTTGAAGAAGGAAAGAGATAGATCAATGTCATTTGGGAATGACAACTCAACCATAATTATTGGAAGAGACACAATCAAACTGGGAAGCAAGGATGCCATGGAAAACAATGTACTATTGGTCGAAAACATGAAACAAAATCTACTAAGTGTAAGTCAAATGTGTGATCAAGGACATAGATTTGTGTTTGATTAAAAGAAATACGAAATAAGGAAAGCAAGATCAGCAAGTTGGTAGCTATAGTTTTTAGAACTCCAAGTAACATATATGTTCTAAATGAAATCAGAAAGGAAAAATGTTGCTTAGGAAAGGATGATGAAAGTTGGATCTGGCACATAAGAATGGGTCACACAATTTTTTTTAATCTTTTTAAGGTCAACAAAAAGGGAGCATTGAGAGAAATGCCCGAGATCTCAAAGCCAACAAACATTCTATGCAAGCATTGTCTACAGGGAAAACATATCAAGAAAAAGTTCAAGTCAAAATAATACTCCACGACAAAGCCAATGGAAATCATACATACTGATCTAGTTGGACCAACAAGAACAAAATGATTGAAAGGTGAACATACTTCATGCTACTAGTAGATGATTACACAAGAATGATTGCAGTTTGTTTTCTTAGGAAGAATCCTGAAGCATTCACAAATTTCAAGATATACAAAGAGATGGTTGAAAATGAAATAGATTCGAAAATAAAGTGCTTAATATTAGACAGTGGAGGAGAATTTACATCAAAGGAATTTATGGACTTCTACAGTGAGCATGGCATAAAAAGGCAGTTCTCCACAACTAGGACACCTCAACAAAATGGAGTTTTCGAAAGAAAGAACAAGACAATAAAAGAAATGGCCAAAACTATGTTAATGGATTCCAAGTTGACATGCGTCTTTTGGGTACATGCAGTGCATACACCAATCCATATTCAAAACAAATGAATGCTCAGAAATAACAATGATAAGACCCCCTACAAGTTGTGGAAAGGAATATCGGCAAATGTGAAGCACTTCAAAGTCTTTGGAAGAAAATGCTACATCAAAAGAGAAGATGGAAGATTGGGAAAGTTCGATTCATGGGTTGACAAAGGAATATTGGTTGGGTACTAAAAAAAAAGGAAAATAGACAAATGTTTCAATATCAGACTCAACAAAATAGTGGAAAGCATCAACGTGACAATTGATGAGATAGATGGACGTAGGATAAAAGATGAAAGAAAAAATCCAGTGGAATAGATTCATGAAGAAGAAGTAAAGGAAGAAGAAGTAGATGAGGAAGATGAAGAAGAGAATCCATAATTAGAGCAAGAACAACAAGATCTACATATACCTCTAAAGACACCTATCAAACGAGTGCAAAAGAATCATCCATCAGATCAAATGATTAGAAATAAAGATGCAGGAGTTGAAACCAGAAGAAGAATCTATTCACCAGAACAACAACATCTAGGACTACTGTCTACAATTGAGCCAAGTAGTTTTGAATAAGCCAACAAAGATGAACACTGGGTCAAATCCATGGAAGAAGAGTTAGATTATATAGAGAAAAATGATACATGGGAACTAGTTCCAAGGCCAAAGAATAAGAATGTCATTGGTACAAAGTGGGTATTCAGAAACAAGTTGAATGAGGATGGACATGTTACCAGGAACAAAGAAATATTGGTATGCAAGGGATACTCTCATGTTGAAAGTATAGATTTTGACGAGACGTTCACCCAGTTTCCATGATGGAAGAAATCCGATTGATTCTAGCTTATGCATGTCCGAAGAACATCAAGGTGTATCAAATGGATGTCAAGACACCTTTCCTGAATGGATACTTAGAAGAAGAAGTATACATTGAACAAACATAAGGATTTCTTCTATCATAAAAGGAAGGATATGTCTGCAAGTTGAAGAAGGCATTATATGGACTCAAGCAAGCTCCTAGAGTGTGGTACTCTATATTGGACATGTATCTACATCAACAAGGATTCAAGAAGGGAAATGTAGACAACAATCTCTACATAAAGGTGGATCGAGACATTACATTGATCATTAAAGTCTATGTAGATGATATTATCTTAGGAAGTGACGAAGGCAGGATGAGTCAAAAGTTTTTCAAATACATGCAACATGAGTTTGAGATGTATTTGCTTGGTGATTTAACCTTCTTTTTGGGACTACAAATATGTCAGAGCAACAAAGGTATCTTCATATCTCAGGCAAAGTATATCAAAGAAATGTTGAAGAAGTTTGGAATGACAGAATGCAACCCACTCAATACTCCTATGCAGACAAGTTGTAAGTTAATTAAGGATTATGAGTCCAAGGACGTAGATCAGAGACCAGATCAATGATTGGCAACTTACTTTATGTGACAACTTCTAGAAAAGACGTGATGCATGCAGTTGGACAAGTTGCAAGGTTTTAGGCAACACCAATGGAATCACATGTTTTGGCAATAAAGAGGATATTCAGATATCTCAAAGGTATAAAAGAGTTTGGTTTATGGTATCCAAAAGGGAAGGATATATCTCTTGTTTCCTACAAAGATGTAGATTGGGTAGGTTGTATTGATGATAGAAGAAGTACAAGTGGAGAAACTTTCTACTTGGGTGAGTGCCTGGTATCATGGTTAAGCAAGAAACAATCATCATTATGTTTGTCCATGACATAGGTAGAATACATTGCAACAACAAAATGTTGTACTTAGGTTCTTTGGATGAAGCAGACTTTGCGGGATATGCAAGTAAAGTACGATGAGACCATTTCAATACTTTGTGACAACACCAATGCCATCAATATTTCAAAGAATCTAGTGATGCACTCTAAGACGAAGCACATTACGATCAAGTATCACTTCTTACGAGAACATGCTACAAAGAAGAAAATCAATCTAGAGTATGTCGAGACACAAGAGCAGATTGCAGATATATTCACCAAACTGCTTGTAAGGGAACCATTTGAGTATCTCTGACAAAAACTTGGAGTAGTTTCTACCCCACAGTGATCCACTTAGAATCAAGATTAACTAGACAGTGGGAGAGAAACATAAGTCTTGAAGAACTTCAATATAAAGAAACTTTTGAATGCTTTTCATATATACATAAGAGAATTACACGAGGAAGCACCGTGAAGAATTTTTTTTGTAGAGATAGCAACGACTTGTAGATAGGGGGAGCATTCTTAGAAGAGGATTACCCTTTTCCATTGATGTCAAAGGGGGAGAGATAAATAACAGGGCATGGAGATGGGGAGAAAGAAGCATGCAGAAAGGGGGAGTGATGGTCACAGGGGGAGCATGAGCATAAGGCTTATCATGCCTAAGTGTTGTCATCACTGCCAAAGGGGGATATTGTTGGACAGTTGGTTGTCATTGATGTCAACGAATAATGGATTAATGTCAACTAATGTGATGGGTGTATTTGGAGAAGTCTCCAAAGTGGTCCCCTTATTGCGTAGCTCTAAGCGTGGATCTCACAGGAAGATTCTTTGAAGAATTATACAAGAAAACCCTAATCATGGTTAAGGATCCCATAGTTGATCATTGAATTAGATAATGAAGGACAAAGTAAATGAAGGTAACTCACTCATGGATGGATAATAATTGTCATATCGTTTTTGGTGATATGTGGAATTCCATGTAGTTCTTCACGATTAGGGAGATATGACCTTATGAAGTTGGAAGCCTCGAAGAATGGGAAAGAAGCCCTAGTTAGTTACAAGTAATGAATGAAAGGGTAAAGTGGTTGTAACAAGAAGCCCTAAGTTTAAGGAGAGAGGTTACCCAACATTAGTATAAATACACCTCAAGGAGTCATTCACAAGTACACTCACACACTCATTCATTGATTATCTTTCTTGTGAGTGTTATGGTCTAGTGCTATGATATTTTGGCTAGTTTGCGATGGAGAAATCTAAGGTAGAGAAGCATGAGAAGTGAGAGATTCTCGGGGTTATTGTTGTAGGAAAATTTCCCCGTGGACAGGTAGATCTCCTCTTGAGAGCTAGACCCTTAACTCTAAGATAGAAAGTGTTTAACATGGACACTGACTTCCTTTTATATCTAATCAAGTTAATGAAAGAAGGAGAAGGAGGAAGATGTGTACCTTATGAACGTTGTTTGTCCCTGCAAGGTCCAGGATGAGCTTCGATCTTGAGCTCCTTGGTAGGTCCTGCAAGACAAACAAAAGTACAAAAGAATTTCTACCCTACTGAGATTAGCTAAAACATAGATCCATCTACTACAGACAAACTTATATGGAACAAGTACAAGTTTGAAATAAATAGGCCAAGCATTGATTGTATTAATGAAAACAACAATGAAGAATACTTACAACCATAGATGTGAGTGCAACAACTTCATCAAGCTCTCTGTTAATCTCCAATTTTGATCATATTTTTGCCTATATCATGTCAGATATACCCCCATTTCATATCTAGTATCATTCCCTTCTGGCCTTACCTTGATACATTTTACATCATTTTTCCCTAAATGGAGCTATTCAAGGTATTCATATGATTCAAGTTATTTTTAATGTATTTTGATACTTTAAACTAATATTGATACTAACGTGACATGAGTTAAGTACTTGTTTCCTTGAAACAAATTTATCAGTACCAGGTACCGGCTTGCACTTAGTGGAGATGTCAAAGACTTGCACGACATTGCCAGATGGGAATGACAGTCCGATTCATATGATTGATTGAGTCATAGCTCAATGAGATGACTCAGAGCGAAATTATAGAACTGTTTTGTTATGATGCTTTATGATTCACGCTTCTTGACACTGCATGTCATGAAGCTGTGAAATTAGTTTTAACCAACTATGAGACATTTTCGGATCTAAGATTCGTTTAGTTAAATGCACCTATGTTCAAGACTATTTTGGGAAGGATCTATATAAACTCAGATCGCTCTCAAGAAACATTGGTTATGATATATTATGTTATGCGATTTCTGATAATACAATTTTCTATGCGTTATATCATTTTTTGTGAAATGATTTGAGTTTGTTTATGAATTATGGAGCGTGGGGTATGAAACACTTATGCATGGAATAATTTGAGTAGCTCTGGTTTTGTTTTAGGGCGATTGCACCTCTTGGTTGGGCCTTCCAATAGGTTCAATTCACTGTCTCTTTTCCACATTATAGTTAGTTTATTTCTAGTTCTAGAATCTGCGTGTGAGTTAGTTTTTAATTTGAAGTTACTCTGCTAAATTCTGGCTTGGTCATTTTTCGTTTAGTTTGTTCTCAGCTTGATATTATCTTGTAGATTGTTGAATGTTGGAATGAGTTATTTACCATTGTAGAATTTGAGGAATGAACCGAGTACCAATTAATCTTTCTCCTAGATTAGTCCAGATTTGCTCTGTTTTTCCAATTTCTAGTTTGATCATGATTTAAAGATAATTCGAGTTTAGACTTACTCTGTTTTGTTAGGATAGCTAGCTTATGGTCTGGTTAAAGGAAGCTTCCAGTACTTGTAGGGTAAAATAGGACATTTATTAGTTTCACCTTTGTTAGTTTTAGAACTGCTTGATATTTAGATTACACAAGAGGTTTTTAAAATGTTCTCTCTTTTATGGTTCAGATAGATATTTTGATGATTAGATGTTTAAGATAATGGTAGATATTCTTGGGTGATTTCTTTAGATTAGGAATAGAAATACATTTTCTTAACTCATAATTGTTTCCATTTGATTAATTAGACAAGATATGGTTAGTTTTAAGATAATCATTAGGATTTAGTTTATAAGAGTAAGTTTATGTTTTCTTCTCAGAATAACCTTTAGGTAGAAGTTAGAATCTTACCAGCACATATAGTGTAGAAGCTCTAAGTTCACTTACCCTGGTTTGACAATTTAGTGTTTTCAGGTAATTAAAATCTTTAATACAACAACTTGACACTCTCCTTGTCAAAACCCTTGCTTAAACAATCCACACACGAAATGCTGATGTTCGAAATGACATCTTCCTCATGAGATCATAAGTTAGATGCTTCACAATACTTTCCATCCACTTCTCATGAGATCATAAGTTTGGTATCTCTAAACTCCTCTCTCTCCCCCTCCTCCATGGAAATCCCTCATTATATAGGATTTGGAGGCTTAACCACCATGGAGAGGATCTCTCATCATATCCACTAAGAAAGGGATCTATAAGATATTTAGGGAGAAAATATCTCCTAAGGATTTTGGGGAGGAAATATATCTCAAGGATTTTAAGGAGGAAATATTTCAACCATCCATGAGATCCTCCACCTTCCCTAAAAAATAGGAAACCAAATGTGAGGTGGATTCTCACACTTAATTAATTTCTTTTTCATGAATATTAATAATAATTCATGTGCACTTGATTCTCACACTTAATCAATTTCTTTTCGATGAATATTAATAATAATTCATGTGTACTTGGTATTTTGGCCTTCATGTAATATATCCCTCCTCCACATTGACTAGGGATTGTGACATAGGTTATTCCATGGTGTCAAGGTGTATGAGACACTTATATGACACTTTATGACACTTAGGGCGAGGTACCTAGGTGTGAAAATTTCATGCGTAACAGTTGTAGAGGAGAGAGGGAAAATATGAGGAAACCCTAATTTAGGGCATACCCATGGGTTAGGTATAGGGTGTACCATGAGTCACTCATTGGTTGCAGTACTAAAGTCACACAAGTACTCGCTTGACAAGATGTATTAGTCTTGCGAGACCAAGACAAATTTGGGGTAAATGTTGGTACCAGGTCCCTGAAGTCTAAAGGAAGTCTATAGGTCAACATTTTATAGTTTCGGGTCAGCTACAAAGGTATTAGTATGGTTGTATGCTTGTTTGGTTGGTTAGATTTGATCATGATATGGTATATTCTTGAGGCATACTTGGTATGATTGGTTTGGCACATGGTTATGGTGCATATTGGTTGCTTGGTTGAGTGAGGAGCACTCTTATATCTGGTTCAACATATGACATAGTTATTCTCATTCATATATATGATTTGATTATACATGGTTGAGACATATTCATGTTGTATGGTAGCATATGCATGAGGGACATGAATTGGTTCCTTGAGATTCTTCGTTGATGATATGGTACAAATTTGCATATGGTTGATGGTACATATTACACATGATTGATGCTCTAGTTCATGATTTAGTATTCATTATTGATGTATATTTTGGTTCATGATTGATACATGAGATAGTATGTATATCGGTATACAATTGATGCATGGTATGGTTTAGTTGGTTGATGATCAAAAACAGGTTGATGAGACAGAGACAGTGATAGTGTCAGAGTGACAATGACAGTGACATAGTGGTGGCATTGACAATGACAACGACAGTGGAAAAGCCTGTGAAAATTGATCTACATTTATATTTCAAGGTGGTATGATGGGGAAAGGAAAGGTGTTTTTAGCCACCTTTCGATTGTAGCCAGAGAACTTAGGGGGTTGTAGCCTCCTTCTGGTTGGAGCCATAGAATCAGGGATTTGTAGCTTCCTTCAGGTTGGAGCCTTTTTCTAGTTGCAGCTGAAGAATCGGAAGTTGGTGTTTCCAATGAATGTTTTCCTTTGATGAATATATAAGAAAAGAATTATGTGTTTTTTTCCCATTTGGGTTTCCACGTAAATTCTAGTGTACCATGTATCTATTGTGATGTGATGTTGTTTATGATTATACTGTTGATAATCTATTGAATGCTAAATATAAATTGATGAATATTGTTGAAGTATAAATTGTGGTTAAAAATAACATTATTGCCCATTATTGATTCACCCCCCCCTCAGTAATCCAACATTTGAGTCCTCAAATGCACTGATGTCTATATTATGGCAAGCATTTTCTAGTCAGTTCAAAATATTACAATGCACTATTATGTATATATTTTAATTCATTGTTTTTTACAAATGTTCAATTAATTATTTCAAAATAAAATATTATTTTATAAGAATATTGTTTTGTATTTATGTTATTGCATTTCAATATAATGATTGCATTAATGTGTTATCCAACCAATTAAACCTATATTATTTGTAACAATGTAAATCATCCACAGATTAATTATTCAGAAACACAACATTTTACAACATTCGACAATGTAATGAAATAAAAAACCTATTTTATTATATATGAATAAGAGACCCACTGTCATACAAAAATGGACAACATAAAGGTCTAGTACAATAATCGATTTGCAACCAATTTGCAATTGTTACACTTATTGGTAACATGTCCTGATGCAATTGGGACAATATGTTGAATACATTAAACAAAATCTTGATTTTTAGAGACAAATATTCCAAAACACACAATTTGCAGTAACATTCAATTATTTTGATTGCCATTCACGAGTGGAATTGTTGACATTGCTCGAGTTGCATGCATGCCTCTTTTCTTCATCATTTGTAAGTGATATTGTACTTCAGTTTTTAAACATAATGTTTTCTTGATCGACTTGTTTTTTTATGTTATGCCCCTTCATCTTCCATCTACAAACATAGGAATAAACTGTAATAAGTATATGCACATTTATATATAGTAGAATATACATGATTGCATTAATAAAAAAACATACCATATCACCAAGTATTATATAAACAATACAGATTCTTTCAAATCCATGCTTCATGAATTCTCTCAAAATCTCCTCTGATGTACATGCATTCCATACTTTGTTTCTTGATTGTTTAATACGACATGACAAAGCATAGTCCATATAATCAATACAAGTTTTTTTTTTTTTTTTTTCATTAATTATAAAACAAAGGAAGTTAAACAAGATAGCTACTTACAAATTGTTCAATCAAACTTTCATTCTTCAACATACACTCACAAATCATACTTAACCCAATGTTTATCAATTCATGGGTTGGTTGCTCTTTGTACGTTAGCACCTAGTAGAAGATATCCATGGACAAGTGTAAATTAATTATTTAGATATAAATATCACAACAAACATGAAATCTTAAGAAAGACTGAAAACATAAATACTCACAAAGTTTGTGATCAATCATTTTATTCCTCATCCTCATGTCTTATGTGATGAGTGGATTTTATTTGTTTTTATTTTCTGCAACAAAACAATGAAAATTAGTATTTCACGTGATACTTAAATTCAATGTACATAAAAGAATAAAAAAATGATTGCATACCTTTGATGCACATTGTAGTTGGGATGAATCCTCTTGTGACGAAATTATGTTAATTTATTTTAACATATTCTTCTACACGTTTTTGGACATCCCGACTAACATGTCTTAGTTTTTCCCTTGTTTGTCCCTTGGAATTTTCAAAATCTCCCAGAAAAAGAAGAAGATATAAAACTATTATTTTTTAGAAAAATAGGATCCTGGTGCGTATATTAAGATAATTCGAATCAGGGCATAAACAATATTTATGCGCAACGATGATTCACACACACATATATGCATCGGTAAGTATATCAATGACGTTGCGAAATTGAAAACATTTTACAAATTTTTGTATTCAATCGGTGCTTTATGAATTAAGAAAAACATGGATTCCTAAGTACTATTTATTACGCATCGTCGAGCAGTGAACAAATTTAAGAAATGATGATTTCCATATAAAAATAGTAATTTTTCCATTTTAAACTCAATTGTGCGCTTTGTAAACAATGCACCCCAGTGTGTATTTATGTAACATGCGCACCGCCAACCGCAAAAATGATTTTTAATAATATTTTGAATTGAAATATAGCGGTGTTTTTTACAAACAAATACACTCTGGTGCGCTTACTGTGTACATAGCACACCAGTCACCACAAAGAGGTTTAAAAAAAACCGACAACGACATGATGATTTGGGATCCAATGCAATGAGTGGTTTCATTGCAACGAATATGAAACATCCAAATATAAATAACCAAACCCTATAAATAAATTGTGTTTTAAAAAAAATCTTCTTGTGAAATATAGAAGGAGAAATCAAAATAGCAGTCAAGAAATTAGAGCTTCCAATACTGAAGGTAACTATGAAACCATTTTTTTTAGGGGGGGATGCACTGAAAATTGTTTGAGTCAAATATGAGAATGATCAATATGATTAATAGAATGAAATCATATATACGAAAGTCTCCTCTGCAAAGTTCTATGTGATCTACAATACTCCCCCTCGAATTTGGCTCTTCAAAAGAAATCCACCCACATGGAAATCTTTGCTGATAAATCTCCATTGCACAAATTTCCTCTCTAAAATTTGGTAAACAATAAAAAAATGAATAGGGTTTTCCTTTATAAACACAAAACTCAAATTATCGTTCATTTTTTCATTGTATATTTCAGAGCATTGATGATAAACGCGTGCATTATTTTTTTTCATGAGTTACATTTTTGGTGGGCTATGTCGCGCGTAGCACACCGATGCGGTATCCATAATGCATCAAGGCATTGTGTAAGTAATAACACACCATAAGACAGTTAAATTTGCGCAATGCAAATTAAAACATTCATATTTAAAATTTGCCTAGGTTTTGCTTTAAGGAGGTAATAACATAGGTTAGTCTTCGGTGCTTATCTCAATTAAATGCATTGGTGTGTTTTGTTTATACATACGCACCGGTATGTCTTTAAATGATAAAGTGCACAAGTGGGGGGAGAGAGAGAGGGAAGGGGATACAATGAATGAGAGAGGGAGGGGGAGAGAGGGGTAGATGCAAGAGAGAGAGAGAGGGCGGGAGATATAGGAAGAGAAAGGGAGAGAAGGAGGAAGAGAGTGAGAGAGGGGTTGAGCATCAAATTCACATTTTTTTGTGTTTGAGGAGGACACTTTCAGGGATTGAGTAACTATTTTAGATTTTGTAAAGCTAGATTGAGTTGTCAAGTTATTTTTATTATTCAAAATTATTTTGGAAATTATATTGTTCTATGCTACCCAAGATGGTGATTTTGACTCAAACGAAGAAAAAAAAAAAATTATAATATCAAATGGCCAATTCTTTTCCAGCGTCGCCTCATTTCATATCTTTGTAACTCCTTCATGTTCTCTCATGCTGATTGCAGCATGTATAGATTTTATCAATAATTAATTTATCTCATTGAATTTATGTTATTTATGCAAGTGCAGTTTAATAATCGTTCATTGAATTTTGCAGGATCAAGATTCAGGATCGATTTCAAATGCTCAAGATATTCTCGTGGTCCCAAAATTTCGCAAGCTCTTATCAGGAGAAATATGTTGCAAGCAGATGTTTGATGAAAATGGACAACTTATTTACCCTACCAATCCTAACATGCCATCTTCTAGTAACCAACCCGAGTCAACAATATTACTCCATGAATTTTATCTCTTTTATGTAGACAACCCCGCAGGGCGTAAGAGAAAGATGATTGAGTAATTATATTTTTTTGAATTTCAATGAAACTAATGTAAATATATTGCTTAATTCGGCATTTGTTTTATAAAGGGGTTGGTTTCATGTTTATTATTGGGAAAAATTTGTCCATGCTTCTAATAAATGTTTGAACATATTAAAATCATTATGTTACTAATATTATCAATGTAACGTTCAATATTTTTAAAATTAGAATTTTGATGATGAGTGAACTATCCACCATCTACCATTGCACCCCGCTACGATGTCAAGTTGCGATCTTGTTGTTAAACAAAAAGAGCTTGAAGAGGAAGCATACTGAGAATGGTTGAAACAACCACTTATTCAATTCCCACTCCATCCCAGGTCACCAATTCAAAACCTTGATAGTAACACTAGTTCTTCACATTTTGGGGATGAAGGAAATGATATAAAGGTTGGTATGGATGATTTCTTGCGGGATACCCAGGCCATAGAGGGAATGTTGTTAGATGCATTTTAGAAAAATGAAATAGGGGATGATGATGATGTCATAGATACCTTCTACGGAAGCCTGAAATCTACTTCCACCACTCCTCTATTTGGTCCAATACAGGAGTCTGTAAGGTCTACCCAGCTAGGGGCAACACTGTTACTATACAACTTCAAAGAAATGTATGGTATTTCAGATGTGTGTTTCTTGACACTTTTGAGGTAACTAACCATTAAGTCCCCTAAAGTTTTAAGGAATCTTGTCACACAATGAAGTAAGGAAAGGGTTGATTTTATTCATGCTTAATGATAGTGTAAATTTCTATTGCTCACTAATTGCAGGTTATTAAAAGATAAGGTACTTATGAGTGATAATTGATTGCCTGATAGCTGCGTAGATGTAAATAAAATTCTGAAAATGTTGGGTGCTGAGTACATATCATACCATGCATATCTGAATGATTGTATTCTATATATAAATGAATATGCATACAAATACATATGTCTAGAATGTGGGCATGATAGATACCATAAATAACAAAATAAGGGTAAGGCACATGGTCCTCCATAAGATATTGAGGCACATGCCTATAATTCCAAGGATTCAAAGGCTCTTTCATTTCAAACAATTAGCCATGTTGTAGGGGTGGCATGCCTCACATAGAAATGAGCCAGGAGTTATGTGAATCCCAATAGATTCAATAGCCATGAAGCATACAAAGGATACATGGACCGGTAAATTCAAGGATGAAGTGCAAAGCCTCTGATTCAACATATCTATGGATGGAGTTAACTTGTATTCCCTCCAAAACACCAACTATTCTATTTGTTCAGTGGTAGTGATCAATAACAATATCCTCCCATGGTTGTCCATGAAGAAGGAACATCTTATGTTGGCACTTATAGTCCTGGGTAGAAGACAAGGGAAGAGAATGGATGTCTACCTCCAACCATTGATCGATGAATTTAAGCAATTATAGGAAGGGATACAAGTATATAATGTATTAAGACCCATCCCAATGAATATGTCTCTTACATTGTATGGCATATGTGCCTACACCACGCACAATTATCCAGGACTACTAGTTTTCTCCGGTAAGAACAATCATCGATTTATTTATATCTATAATTTTATTTGGCATACTTTATTTGGTGCAACTATATTTTTGACACTAACATGATATATATACGTTAACATTGAAGGTATTGTAACAAAAGGGTATCATGGATGTAAATATTTTGGACCTTCTATAAAGGCTAGGTGGTCCAATGACCTACAAAAATTGGCGTACGAATGTTTGAGGGTATTCCTCCCAGAAGACCACCCTTATATAAGAGTTGCATATGATTTCAATAGTAAACTAGAGAGAAACCAGAGACCTGAAATAATGACACTGACAGATTGGAATAAATCATATGACACAAATAAGAAGAAGGAAATGGTAGAATTTTTTGATCAGATGGGGAACCTGTGTTTGATGATCCTGAATTTTTTGACACCTATGTTGAGAAAATTCCCATTGGTATGAAATTTTATGAGCTTCCATATTGGGAGCATATTTATATTGGCCACTTACTAGATCCCATGCATATATTCAAAAATGTTTCACCTTATTTATGGAGGCATATATCATGGAATAAAAGTGACACATTGGATGTTAAGACATATTGTATTGCTTTGAATACTAAAAAGAGACATTGTCCAAGAAACAAAACTAAATGAGAGGCTAGTCCCTCTTGGTCTTTTAAATAAGGTGATGTCCCGTGGATTTTGAAGAAATATGATATTTTTATGGCAAAGGATGTTAAATTGGGTGTGAAGCCACCTTCTTTATATGAGTCGACTCTATGACATTGCTTCACTATAAACAATATTTCGTTGGGGTTGAAATCAAATGACCATTTGAACCTTCCCCAAGTATGTATTTTGAATACATGATTCTTCTTCTATACTGATGTCAGTAAAAATATGCTATGCACTCATAGTTTTATGTAAATTAATGACATGTGTGTTTATTTTGTAGTGTCGTTATCCTTTGCTTGTGCATGGTTGTGTGAACCATGAATTCCCCCAGGGACTGCGATGTGCCATATAAAAATTATCTACATTGGTACGTTGGATCACATCAAGGGATATTCATAAGCTAGCATTCCACGGTGGCATCGAGAGATAGTTGAGATTGTTTGTATGTTTGAGAAGGAATTCCCCACTAGTTTTATGGACTTGCAAGTCCATATTATAATTCACCTACCTGATGAGGTTGAATTAGTTGGGATGCTCTCATATAGTTATATGTTTTTCTTAGAGAGGTACATGGAAAAATTGAAGGGGTTTGTTCAATAAAGGGAAAAAATGGAGGGCTCTATGGCAGAGGGGGTACATAGTATATGAGTTGTTCTATTATGCTAGTGAGTACATCAAGAAAACTGATGACATAGAAGGGGCATTTGTTTGGGACAATCATAAATATGAGTAAAAAAGGGAAGGGGAGATACTTTAAATGAATGGAAAAAGGTGCTTGATAAAGAGTAAGTATGTTATATTTTGTCAATTTAGTACAAAAAAAATGTTTTTATTTTTTTGTAAATAAAAGAGATTGTATTACCTTAAAGAGTCTTTAGGTCAATACATTGTTCAAATTATTCCACCTATTCTTCCACATGCATGGAAACCAGAACATGTGGCTTGCAAAAAATACAGACGTGGCTATAGCCAGAAACCAAAGTTTTAACAAAAAAAAAAAATGACTATAACTGATTCCTATAGAACAAAATGCTTGAAAAACTAAAGGTGCGGTGAACTTGAGCATCCATCATTAATGTAAGTGAAGATGCAAAATTAGTTCCAAGTCAGACAATGCTTCTAGGCAGGTACACTGGACAAGGATTCAAAAATGAGGTCTATGCGGCGACTAAGGATGCTCTGATTGTGGAGTTGGTCCTTCGGGTTCCGATGCATCTTGAAGATCAACTGAAGGTGGTCATCCAAAAAATGGTGTGGGTTGAGCAAAGCCTACTCAATGCTCACAACCGTTACCTCATTTTGTGTTGTTTTTGCATCAAATTTAGTCGATGGAGTCTTTTCCATGGCCAACCAGTGGGTTACCTCTGTGGTAGCCGAGACATTCCTTGATGTCCAATCTTTTATCCAGTTGGGGGGAATTTCTTCCTCGACCACATAGATTCTTGGCATCATTGTGGGATGATTTGAGGGGATGGAATTATCGAAGGGATTTGGTATTGTTGTGGTGGTTTCCATCCCATTTGGAGGAATACATTCCTCAATTGGGAAGCCTCCTGAGTCAATCATGATGTCGGAGAGGTGAGTTGGTGACTTCAGATTTCCAAGAGGAGGTTGGGGATGTTCAAGCTAATTTTGGTCGGAGCAGGAGGGGCTAACAATGTTGGTTGATGGACTAGAGGGCAACGAGGGGTCTGGGTTATTGTGTCGGGACTCAGGATATGAAGTTGTAGTAAGATGAACCTCATTTGGGCTTGCCTCATTGTCTCGACAAAGTGGAAGTACAATAGAGAGGGAGGCGAAGAGGCAAAAAAAAAATATGTTCCAGGGATAAGAAAATTATGTGCACGTTACAGGTGAGGAACAAACATATAATGGACACTATTAGGGAGAGGGAAGCCTTTGGAAAGAGGACAGAGTTCTTGAGGCTCAGAGGCTCGGATAGAGAACAAAGTGCCAAATGAAAATGTAGAATGAGAAAATTCATGTGAGACCTTACCTTCATATAAATCGTTGATGTGACAAAGTGGAGCACCATGAAGATGGAGGTGATGCCAACCAATTGCATCGTACCTGCTCTAGTGATCTGCAGTTGGTTCACAATGAGATCCATTAAATCTCCCTTACCACTGTTGGTCACTATAATTGCTTAATTAATTTTAAACAACCAAGTGAAACATAAATTATCAACCCAGGGAAGTCTTTTGTTTCAAAGATAGCTGCGCACTATATATGCTCAATTCCAAAAGCACTTAGTGTTGTAGTAAA
>ML776828.1:841895-863256 GCA_009831015.1 Picea engelmannii | reverse complement strand
TTGTTCTCATTTTTACAGGTGCATTTCTTCCCATCTATGTGGGCATATGGACATCATTTTTTCACTGAGTATGTTGATGAATGCCACATCACACAAGATTGTGGAGTGGAAGTCTAATTCGACCAATCTAGTCATGCTAGCCACCGTGATGAAAACTTGATAGAGGGGAAGTTAGGTTACATTGGAAAGATACAAGGGATCATGCAAGTAGACTTCTCATCATTTTAATGTGTTATTTTTTGTTGCAAGTGGTGGGATACCTTTGACCAGAGAAATGTAAAGGAATATTGTGATAGTGAGATAATATGTATTAACTCTAAAAAAATGTGGGTTGAAAGTAAGGATCCTTATGTTTTCCCAAAACATTGCAACCAAGTGTTTTTTTACCCAGATGTGTTGGATGGGGATTGGTGGTTCGTACTGAGACACGATCCGAGATCTAAAAATATGTTTTAGAACAACAATGTTATAATTCCAAGTGAGGAAGATAATCAGGGTGATGGCAACAAACACTGATTTCATGTAAATGATTTGTTTGGACATTTATATTGTGGATGTGTCATTTTATTATGGGTATCTATAATGGACAATTTTTTATTTTTTTTCCCTTCATTTTATAATTATGTTGGATATGAAAAATTAACAACCATTTACAACCACCATATTGAAAATACATTAAATTGATATACAAACATAAGATTTGGTATTGATATATTTTCATTGTCATATTTGTTGTTTATTATAGAAAATTTATGTTGTATTGTATAAAAATATGTTTATGTTAACCTTTGAATTACTAAGCAATAATTGAGATATCACAAATTTGGTGGCGTACAATAGTAAAGATTTATTTTAAATTATTTTATTTAACAAAAAATTAATATATTAAAAAATATTCAAACCTCAAAATTTTTATTGTTTGAGAAAATCAAAATTCAAAGAAATATATACTTACTTTGATGGAACTTCTAAGGACAATTCCAACAAAATAACTTTGTGCAACATCTACAATACTTGTGGTGTACTTGGAATTACCAACTTTGATGACATTCCCTACCTTAACTAGTGCAACTATCATGGCCTTCACCTATTCCACTCCATCCTTTAGTTTTATAATCATATAAACTTATATTAATAATTCTTTTTGCATTTTCCTTGAAATAAGTGTCAATATAGGAAGGACATGGAAATTTTAAAAGAGTCTTTTTCTAGAGCCCAGTTAGAATTAATGAAACTTTTAATGATCCCAATATAGAATCTTTTGTCAATTTTACTAATTCTTAAAATACTAATTATAAAATGTTAGTTGATATTATTTTTTAATAAAAGATTCATAAAGTTTGTATTAGAGTAAAACATTGTGAAACCATTTCATCGAAAGTGTATAGATCAAAATGTAGTATTATACTCTATATTTATTATTTTAAATTTAATTGAATACATTTCATATATACGAATAGTTGGATAATATAAATTAATAAAATCTTTTGAAACAGTAAATACTAATAAAATACAATCATTGTGATTTTAGTAATCAATTATATTATAACTTTGTCTTGTAATCTTTGAATAATAAAAACTTAAAAAATAACATTATTATTACATAATCAACGTTATTGTTAGTGAATAATTATGTAATTATAATGTTATTATTATAATATATGAAAAATACATAAATATTCAAATCACAATCATTTCACTCATCGTATTTAAGTATTTTTGTTTCTAAACATGTTTAATCAACATATTGTATCTTGTTGGACAACAAACGATTCACCTTAAACAACAATTAAACATTAAATGTCATTAAGGGTTATAACTTTTTGCAATCACAATCCAAATTAAATGCTTTCATAAAAGTAAATTTAAACATTATATGACAACTATAAATTTAAATGAGTGATACATATCAAATTTCACTTAAAAATAGAGAAATCATTAACAATGTTCATCATTAGCATACTCTTATTACATTTTATAAATCAAACAACAACAACAACCACAACATTATATGAAAAATATAATATACATAAGTGATATACATATGAATATACATGTCAAACATACATCTCAACAAAATTTGCAATAAACATGTCATATATAGATCTCCAGTCAAATATAAAACATTCAGTATAAATGTCAATCAGTACCACTACTATCTAGGTCCACCACCCGAGCCAGGTGCATCAATGTCTTTGCTATTAGAGGTAGAGCCTCTATCAAGAACAACTATCTCATAAACAAATGTTGGCATAAGTGTACTATCAAGTGTCTCTATATCAATATCATGAATATGTGCATCAACAATACCTAATGTGATCATAGTGTAAAAAGAATCAAAAGCTTGTTACACATGTGGAGGAAGAGGATGAGAAGGGGGAGGGGGAGGATCAGACATGGATATAGGTTCAAACATATGTGGAGGGGAAACAGGAGGAGGAGGAGGAGGAAGAGGTGGATGTAGGTTCAGACACATGTGGAAGGAAAACAAGAGGAGGAGGAGGAGGAGGCATGGATGGAGGATTTATAAATTTTTCATCCGACTCATGTGGAGGCGAATAAAGAGGAGGAGGATGACCATTTGTTGGAGTAGAGGATGTGGATGGCTCTTCTTATGAGATAGATGTAGTGGGATCATGAGCACCAACCCTCAACGTATCAATGAGATTGACGACACCAAAAATATGATGCATCAACATCATCATGTCACAATGAAAATTCCTTTGTGTAGTAGAGAGTGTTGCTACATGTAATATGTCTCTAGGGGGTAAAGGTACCACTCAATGAATAGTCATGATTCAACATAGCTCATCCACCACCTCTAGCTAGACTCTCATATCCTGCCTGCATGGCATGTGGGCTCTATGTACTACTGGATGTTGCTCCTTTTCCTCCTCCATCACCTCATCCTCATCTTGGGGAGGCACATCCCCAACATATGTGTCAATATCTACAAAACAATTGATAATGATTATAAGATAATTGAAACAAAATCTTACAATAAATGACAAGTGCATTAAATAAGACATAAAAGTATGCAAATAGATTGATCAAAACATAATGATAATATTACCTCTCTCATTTGGTGGTTCCTTTGTTGTAAATCATATGTTTGGACATCCTCTCCAATCTATCCCCACATGTGGGTACTCTACAATATCAATGACATTATTGTCCTTGCTAGACAATAAATCAAATGCGTCCCTTCCCACTGGAGTAATGAGAAAAAAGAATTGGCCCATCTTGGACATTAACTACCCCCACATGTGCATATGTGCATCAAACATAGACCTAGAAGGAAAGAGGGGTAACATCATCCGAGTGTCATGAACCCTCTCAAAAATAGTGTATACAACTCAGAAGTGAATGGGAAGAATCTCGTCCCAGACAAAACAAAGTGACAATGATCTAATGCACGATAAAATTGTCTCAAAAAAACATCTGCACACCTAATCAATCGAGGCTCCCACAATAAACTATATACATAATACAATATAGAGCACCTAATGCGCTTCCCATAAAATCTATACTGTGATAGTGCTAAGAGCATATGACACATGCACCTAACTTCCTCTCTTTGAAATGCACCTATCCACGACTTACCACCATGAACCTGGTACTCCGAAGCTGAAAGAATATTCGATTTGACATATCTCTGCACATATGCCAGTTGGGTCTCTCCTAAAACATCGGGCGGTAGTGCAGGGAAATGGGGAAAATACACCCCCCTTCTAGAAAACCCAATGATTAAATAAACATCCTCCTATGTGGGATGATACCACATATCGAGATCGACGTTGAACCCTTGTCTTGCATGATCCCAACGACAGATCAACTACTGTAACAATGCAGAGTTCCACTTGAGGGGTGTAACCTCTTGATAAACTTCAAGAGGCCAATATACATCAAAAGTTCATGTGTATGTTGTGAAAGAGGGCGAGGGTACAACTCCCTATCCCTCTCCCTGGCCTCCCACTCACGTACAAATGTGTACGTCTCGCCTTGTCACCACCCTGCCTCCTCCTCCTTTCATCATCATCATTTCTGATTTACATACAAATATTTCTAGGCACACATATAAAGATAAAATAAATTTAAACTATAAAACAAATACATATGCAAATGACGCGTATTTTAAAAAATCCAAAATTATTTTTTTTTGCAACAAAATCTTTAAAATCAACCGTTGTGCCGCAAACAGATCATATGCCCCGCAGTCGGTGCACTATCTCAAAACAACAACATAGCTAAGCGGTGCATCCCATAGGATGATATACACTCACTCAATGCTTTTAACATCATAGGTTCAATGCTTTTAACAACACCGGTTTATGTCATTAACAAAGACGCACTACAACGCTAAAATATATAGTGCAAAAATCCGTGGTGCCCTTTGTTAAACCAAAAGCATCGATGCACCATGTCTACCAGAGCATCAACATGTTGTTTACCGGTGACGTTGTCTTTACGACACCGGTGCATTTGTTTGATTGATGGGAACTATTAAGATAAACTTTATTATCGCAGTCGGACCGATGTGATGTGTTACTATTAATGCACTAGTACAACTGTGATAATGGAGCATCGACGTTTTGTACCTCGGTTCATTGTAAAGGATAGAGCATCAGGAATGAGGCATCCAATGAGACGCATCGCTATGAAAATTCAGGAAATATATGTCTGAGTACGTTTCTGTATACACTATCGGTGCATTGGATTACTATGGTTTCACCACTACGTTAAATTTTATAAATCGTTATGTTAGTGGTGTCATTAGTTAAGTGAAGTGTATTAGTATGTAATGTTAAATGACATTGGTGCAATTTTTTCGATGCATGTATTTTTTTATAAAGAATGGAGGTGTGTTTGAACATTGATGAGCCAAGGTGTTATGTTTCAGATATGACCTAGTGTGATTTGTTAAAATTGGTGCACTGCTAGGTTAAATTCCCATATAACATTGAGCCGATGGTGCAGTTAATGAAGTGAAATGTGTCTGTGTGAGTGGAAGCCTATTGTGCACCATTTTTGGGGAGTTCTGAAGGACACATCACATTTTAAAGGATAGAGCACCAGGAATGAGGCATCCAATGAGATGCCTCGCTATGAAAATTCGTGCAATATATGTTATGGTGTGTTTATGTATACAATACTGGTGCATTGGATTATAGTGGTTGCACCACTATGTTAAAATTTATAAATAGTTATGTTAATAACGTCGTTAGTTAAGTGAAGTGTGCTGATGTGTAATGTTAAATGTCACCAGTGTGATTTATTCAGTAGGTGTATGTTTTTTATAAGGTATGGTGGTGTGTTTGAACATTGACGCACCAAGGCATTATGTTTCAGATACGCCTCAGAATGGTTGGTTAAATTTAGTGCACTGCTAGGTTAAATTTTATATATCATTGAGCTAGTGGTGTAGTTAATGAATTGAAATGTACATGTGCGGGTAGAATCCCATTGTGCGTTGGTTTCAAGGTGTTATGAAGGATGTGTCGCTTTGTTTTTAATAATTTATCATGGTGTGCTTTCTTGAATGACATCGATGCATACATATATGAGTCACACTGTAGGCAATGATCACTATGAATTTAACATAGTATGCACCACTTCAGGGCGAGTCAAACCATTCAAGCACACTGCGCAAAATTGAAAAAAAAATGAAAAAAAAACACAAATTGTAATTTTGATTGGATGGCCAATTCTCGATAGCTCAATTGGTTAAGGTGTGGGTTTCATTTCCTAGGAGACTCAAGTTCAATACCCTTATCGTGTGCTTAGTTAGGAGGAGACACCCAAAAATCCATCCATGTTAAGGGTTAGTGTGGCCCAGGCCGGGTGCAATCCCCGGCCAATCCTCGGGTGATTTTGACGACTTACATGCCCCTAGGTTGTGGTTTCTTATCCAATGGTTGAAATATTGGCCCCGCAAGTGACAACCATTTCTAACAAAGAAAAAAAAGTAATTTTGATTAGATGAAAATGCAAATAGGAAGGTAATAAATAATTTACCTGGTCTATTCTAAGGAGGCATGGTTGCACCGTTGAGATGAAATGAAAATTTATTGTAATTTACAAATTTTGTAAATGTGTGGAATCCACCAATGGATCTTTTCAAGTTGGTGTAGAGCACCGAAAATAGGGCATCTTAGGATGAAATGTGAGCATTGGTTCTTGCTTGGGAGTTTGGAAGCACGAGATGCACTGTAACAATGAAAATAGGTTTGGTATTTATTTTTTAAATTTACCCTACTGCGGTGCACCTTTCAATATTTAGGCCCACTGGGGCATAATGTTCAATGACACTAGTGCGATCTATTCGGTGCACATAATTTTATTATAAAGTATGGTGGTGTGTTTAAACATTGACGCTCAGGGGCATTACGTTTTGGGTACGCCCTAGTGCGCTTCATTAAAATTGGTGCACCACTAGGTTAAATGCTATATATAGTTGAGCTAGCAGTGCAATTAATGAATTGTAATGTGTCGATGCAGGTATAAGCCCATTTTGCATCAGTGTCGAGGCATTCTGAAGGAAGGATGCACCACTTTGTTTTTGGGTAATTTATCATGGTGCACAATATTGAATGGCGTCGATGAAAACATATATGGATGCATCGATGTCGATGCTCATTGTGTATTTAAAATAGCATGCACTACTTTGGGACGAGCTGAACCGTTCAGGCACATCGTGCAAAATTGAAAAAAAATGAAAAAAATGCCAAATTTCAAGCTAAATTGTAAATTTGATTGGATGAAAATGAAAATAGGAAGATAATAACTAATTTACCTACTTTTTTCTGTCCTGAGAAGGCATGGTTGTACCATTGAGAGGAAATGAAAATTTATGGTAATTTCCAAAATTTGGAAATGTGTGGAATCCACCAATGGAGATATCGAAGTCGGTGTAGAACACCAAAAACATGGTTTCTTAGGAAAAAAGGTGAGCATCGATGCTTGCTTGAGAGTTTGGAATCATGGGATGCACTATAACAATGAAAATCGGTTTGGTAATTTTTTTTTTAATTTATCCTACCATGGTGCACCTTGTGACAGTTAGGCGCACTGGTTTGTGTTGTTCAATGACACCGATGTGATTTATTCCATGCATGTAATTTTATTATAAAGTATGGCGACGCTAATAGAACATGGACGCACTGGTGTGTTATTTTTCATGAACACACTGGAGTGTATATGCCTTAAAGGTACACCGAGAAAAAAACCTTTGGCCGCCCACCTCCACTATGAACAGTGACAGTGCATTCGAACATTTAAGCATCGGTGCAGTATGTTTTATATGTGCATTGGTGCAGTATGTTTTATATGTGCACTGATGCAGTATGTTTTATATGTACACCGGTGCATATGTACCATAAAGGCGCACCGCAAAAAAAAACCTTCGCAAAAACCTCCAGCCACCTGCCTCCACTTCAAACAACTAAGGGAATATTTTTTGGGGGAGTTTCAGTAAAAACCTCCGCAAGAAGGTGTTCTCCTTGTAGTGAACCAACATCAATTTTATTATAAATCTCATACCTAGACCTCCTCTTCTTTGCATCAGGGGGCTTATTGAATATCTCTTTAACGTTGAGGAGAAATTAGTAGCTCTGAAGTGTCTGTAACCAAGGCCCTTTCCAGTGGCACTAGGCACATCAACTTTGTTCCATTTCAAGTTCGTCATCTTGGCCCCTACTTCAGCATAATTAGGACCACCAAGCTCTATGAATTGAGCTTCCTAGTGCCCCTTTTTCTTGATCAACAAGAAAGAAACCTTGGTACATGTATTAATTATAATACTATGTCAGCCTCAAGAATGACCTAAGGCCCATATTGTATATTTAATAGAAGTCAAGAAGCACATTTGAAAAAAAAAAAAACTGATGATCCATAAGCTTCACCAGAATACCTTATTGTTGAATATTAAGTATTTCCTTAGCCTATACTTGCTCCTCCGTCAGATAATCACTCATTTATTTACTAAGAATCTCGTGTTTCTTCTTCTCCACAACCATGTGTTAGATCATTTTATCATTTATAAGTGGCACATAGGCAACAAAACCTTTGTTCGTACGCCTCTGTTATGAATAGTGAAAATTCATTTGAACATTTAAGCACCAATGTGGTATGTTTTATATGTGCACCGGTGCGTATGTACCATAAAGGTGCACTGAAAAAAAACCTTCGAAAAAACCTCTAGTTGCCTACCTCCACTAACAACCTCCATTATAAACAACTAAGGGAAGAATTTTTGGGGAGGTTTTGTAAAAATCTCTGCAAGAAGGTGTCCTCCTTGTAGTGAACCAACGTCAATTCACTTATAAATCTCATACCTAGACCTCCTCTTCTTTGCATCAGGGGCCTTATCAAATATCTCTTTAACATTGAGGAGGAAATTCACAGCCCCAAAGTGTTTATAACCAAGGCCCTTTCCATTGGAACTAGGAATATCAACTTCGTTCCCTTCCAAGTCCTTTATATTGGCCCCTACTCTGGCATAATTAGGACCACCAAGCTCTATGATTCGAGCTTCCCAGTGCCCCTTTTTTTATGATCAACAAGAAAGGAACCTTGGTAGATGTATTAATTAGAATACTCTGTCAACCTCAATAATTACCTAAGGTCCATATTGTATATTTAATAGAAGTTAAGAAGCACATATGGAAAAAAAACATCGATGATCCATAAGCTTCACCAGAATACCTTAAAGTTGAATATTAAGCATTTCCTTGGTCTTGACTTTCTCTTCCTTCAGATCCTCACTCATTTATTTACTAAGAAGCTTGTGTTTCTTCTTCTCCGCAACCATGTGTTAGATCATTTTCTCATCTAGAAGGGGCAAATGGCCAACAAAATCTGTGTGTGTGTGTGTTGTTGGTTTCCCTTGTCCTATTCTCCCATTTCTTCCACCACTCCCTTTTACTCCTCGGACATGACATACTTAATGGCAGTGAGATCCTCACTCTTAACAATCAACTCGGTCTCCCTCTTTATGGACTTGATACTTTTCCACTCCCTCAGTGCTTTGGCATGCATATCCTCCTCTATGGGATGCTCGACTTTATCCAAGATACCATCCTTGTCATATTTGTAGCCATAATAATTGGTGTCAATTCGCTTGTAAATCTCATACCTAGACCTCCACTTCTTCGCATCATAGGGATCATTAAATAGCTATTATTCGATAATACCTCGGGGTGAATAAAATGAGGTCTAGGTATGATATTTACAAGTGAATTGATGTCAATTATTATGGATATAGAGATCATGAGGACAATATCTTGGAGAAATTCAAGTGGCCCGCGGAGGAGGATATGCATGCCAGAGTATTGGGGGAGTGGCAAAGGATCGAGTCTATCAAGAGGGAGGCTAGGTTGATGGTCAAGATCAAGGATTTCATTATCATTAAGTTGGTCTTGTTCAAGGAAGAGGAGGATGTGATGAAAGAAATAGGAGACCGGGACAAGGGAAACCAACAACAAATAGAGCGAGAGTTTGTTGCCCATGTGCCCCTTCCATATGAGAAAGAGATCAAGCGCATGGTTTTGAAGAAAAATAAACATGATTTTATTAGAATATATATGAGTGAGGATCTCATGGAGGAGCAGGTCGAGGCCAAGGAAATGCTTAATTTTCAACAATAAGGTATGTTGGAGAAGATTATGGATCGTTGTTGTTTTTTTCAAATGTGCTTATTAACTTCTACTAAATATACAATATGGGCCTTAGGTAATTCTTGAGTTGAAAAAGTATTATAATTAAGACATCCACTAGGGTTCCTTTCTTGTTGATCAGGAAAAGGGGCACTGGGAAGCTCGTATCATACAGCTTGGCAGTCCTAATTATGCTAAAGTAGGGACCAAGATGACAAACTTGGAAGGAAATGAAGTTGATGTGCCAAACATCACCGACAAGGGGCCTGATTAGAGATACTCTGGGACGACATGATTCCTCCTCGGAATCAAACATATATTCAATAAGCCCCCCAAGACGAAGAAATAAAGGAGGTCTAGGTATGAGATAATTTACAAGCAAATTGACACTAGTTATTATGGCTAAAGGAATGACAAGGACGATATCTTGAAGAAAGTTGAGTGGCTTGTGGAGGAGGAAATTATATCCAAATCATTGAGGGAGTGGCAGAGGATCGAGTCTCTGTGCTAATTTATGAGAGGTACCTAATAGTGACCTTCGTTTTTGCCTCCGCATTAAAGAAAAACCATTTAATTATGGAGGTTTGAATTTGTTGTTTGTTAATTAAATTGTTTGTCTTCTGGTCTTCCACTCATGTACAAATATGTATGTGTCAACCTGTTGTTGTTGCTTCTACTCTTGTTCTCATCATTGTCGTCTCTGATTCACATACATTTATTTTTAATCACATATATATAGATAAAACAAATTGAAATTATACAACACACACATATATAACAATTTTGTATTTATACAAAACTAAAATTATTTTATGTTTGCAAAAAAATGTGGTAAAGTAATTGGTTTGCATTTAATAAATAATATGCACCACTCATGTTTATCTTTATTAGAAATAAATCATCGTCCACAATGTTCTATTTTTTGTAGCGCATTGGTGCTACATTCTTCATTAAGAGCATTGATATGCATCGGTAAGTTCGATGATTCATGTTCACAATTTCATTGTGCTCCAGGTTTTATGGCACACTAGTGCAATGTTAATAATTAAATGCACTGGAATATTAATTAATAAATATGTGGTGCATTTAATTTTTCAGAATGCACCAGTTGGATTTTTCCGAAGATGATGCCTCTTCTAAGATAGAGGCATCAGTAATGCACAACCCCATCCCGATGTGCAGTGCTTAGTGTTAGCAATGTGATGTGTAGTTTTGAACGTACCACGTGTGTTACTTCCTATTAATACAAAGGAAGCATCATGTGTGGTGCTTCCGGTAAATTCACAAGACACACTGTTATTCGGGGATAACCAAACACACGAAGCGCACTGCGAATATTTTTTAAAAATTTGAAAAAATCCAAATTTAAGACCAATTTTAAATTTTAATCCGAAGAAAATTAAAATAAGGAGGTAACAAATAATTGACCTAGTCTCTTTCCGACCGAGGAGGCATGGTTGGCTCGTAGAGGAAAAATGAAAATTTCAACCTTTTTCCAAAATTGGAAAATGTAGGAAATCTACAGGGGCATTGAGGAAGCAACATTGTAGAGCACTACAAATGAGGTGACCGTAGAAGGAATGTGAGCACCGATGCTTGTTTCAGAGGTTGGAAACACAATAGGAAATGTGATAATGAAATTTGGTTTGGTAATTTTTTTTATATTTTACCCTTTCACGGTGCACCTGAAAGTAAGGTGCAACGAAGCTTTCTTTGTACCTGAACACACCGGTACACTTGTTTTATTTTACGCTAAAATGGTGCGCCATATATATGGACACACTAGTGAGTTTGTGTATGAGTAACACACTGTATGGATTTTTGGTTATATAGTCAAAAACACAAGACTATAGTATTTTTTTTCCTAATGGAAGAAATCACGGGAAACCCTCCAAGTACTTCCCCACATTTCGTGGATGGTAAACGGGGTAAATCGTCGGTCTGATTACAGACCTAACCCCAAGGGGAACAAGATATTCGAACCCATGACCTCTTCCACTAGAGGTAGCTTTATGTTTGGCTCAGAACCACTTGAGCTAACCCTTAGGGCTCACAATACTATAGTACTATTAAACACATTTTTTTCTTTTTTTGACAAAAGCGAGTAATGGAGTTTATATTAGAAAAACAACGGCAAGCCATTGGTTCAGTTACAGAGGATTCTAGAACAACCATACTAAACTATGGATTAAAAATTCAAACTTAGATGCATGGCGTGAGGCTACTACAAAATGCCAATACGCAGAGTTATTTGCAACGGCCTGTGACTGACCTTGAAGCGACTTCTTGATTACATTGGACCATCCTTCTTGGGCTATTCCCTCTCCAGCTTCCATTCCTTATTCATTTGTGCCATCTATTGCTCCAGACTGCTGACCCTTTCTTCAAATTCACTCTTTGTATCTTTCATATCCTTTTGCAGCTTCCATAATTCTTTACACAGGTCAGATTTGGTGTGTATGATGTCGTTCTCCAATATTTCCATGCGCCTCCCTGCTTCACTATCTAGATTCTGGAGGAAATCATCCAGATTGATCAGTTGGCTCCAGAGCTTCTGCACGTTTTCCTCCAGACTATTATTAAACACATTGTTATTCTTTTCTGGTGCACCACAATTGTAGACACACCAGGGTTGTATGGGTTTATAAGCACAATGTGGAAGGTTTATGGTTATTAAATTGTTTTTTTTGTTGAATAGTAAATCATTCTAACATGTTCTAGTGCATTTGTTATACATGCACCAGTGCACTTTGGTTATAGTGGAGCACCATGATGCATTTTATTTTTTATAAAATAAAAAATGATATTTTAGTATTTTATATTAATAGTGATTATCAATGCACTTTATTTGTTATGCATCATGCATTATGTTTTTAAGAGCATTGGTGTGGAAGGTCGACTTAGGCGCATCAATGTTAAAAACCTCCACAAAAAACTATGGTTGCCCACCTCGTTTATAAATATATAAGGGATAAATTTTTCCGAGGGGTTTCATAAAAAACTCCTCTACAAGGTGTTTTCCTTGTAGTGCAATGAGTATTGAAGGCTATACATCAAAGTATGATTCATCGAACCAAATTCCTTAGCTATTTGTATTCTTCCTTATTCCCTTGTATCATGCAACTCATGATCCTAATGAACATCACCATAGGTGTTATACCACCATTTTGGTCTTTTCTTAACCTCGTTATGCCCCAAATCAAGGTGTTTTCAACCAAATTTAGTTATTTCTAGCATCCTCTTCACTGGAAAATTTAGGGCAATCATTCTAAAAGGTTTCCTCCACCTCAAATTGATGTTTCACATCTAGCATACCTATTTTTCTAGACATATTATCTTCATTTCTAGCAACTTTCATATTTGATTTTTGGTTTGTTGTTGCTTGGAACAAGCCCGCACTTCATCAACCACAAAATCACAACTATAACATGGTTTTATAGTCTAAACATTGACTGATTGATATGCCTTGTGATTGTCATTGTGGCTTGCAAGCATCATTTTCTTGCATTTTCAAGAAGCGTGATAATTCAATGTTATCCAAAAATCCATGCATATACAATAGAACCAAGAACTTTGATATGACTTACTTTGTGTTTTTCCTCTCTACCACTCCATTTTTTTATGGAGTGTGAGGTGTGGTGTAATGCCTATGAATGCCTTCTTGAGTACAAAAATCATGAAAAATCTTAGAGAAATATTTATTAGTATTTATCCCTTTTCTTGTATTAGTTTTACTAAAGCCTTGAACTTTTTGAACTCATCAAACACATATTAATTTAACTTTAGAAATTACACCCACATTTTCCTTGAGAATTCATCTACAAATAATAAAAAATACCTAGTACCGAACAATAATTCCATATTTCTAGACCCACAAATGTCAACATGGATCAATTGAAGAAACTCCTTAGCTCTTCAATCTTGTCCTTCTTCAAATGGGTCATGTGTTGCTTTCCAACCCGACATGATCCACAAATTCCTTGTTGATTTTTTTTTATCTTTGAAGTCCGTCCACTAAACCTTCTTTAGCTAAAAAAGAAAGACATCTCAAATTGAAATGCCTATACATTGGATGCCAAAGTGAACTGCAATCTTGATGTTATGTACCTACCCATAATTTTACTCTCTTCCTATATTTCGCTACCTTTCTCTCTTTTACCATGATATGTAAGAGCCACACCAATCAATACATTAGAAGTCGAGATTTGGCCTCTCAAGAAATTACTCAAACAAATGGATGATATCTTTGATATATTGAAATGTGTCCAATCATTAGGGTTTTCTCCGGGTCATTGGTTTAATCCATGGTTGAGTTCCTTCTTTGGTTTGACCAGTTCCCTTGGGATGCAATGTTAGTTCTTACTCAAGATTGATATTAAGAAGTTTGATGACATTGATATGAAGACTTTTTTGGAAAATGGAACAATATTTTATTCTACACTAGGTTCCATCAAACAAGATGGTACCCTTGGCTACCCTACACCTTGATTCTCAACCATTTCAATGGTACCAGTGGTGGAAAACCAAGAGAACATTCAGATAGTTCTACACCTAGGATGATTTTTTCCAGGAACTCATTACCCAATACGATAATGTGTGGGAAAATTACATTTTCAATTAGCTCACCAAAATTTGGAAAACAATATCCGTCGAGAACTATACTCTCCAACACTAGAGGCTAGCTACTTGTGTGATAGATCTCAATGCCGACAAGCTCCTTGAGATTTATATTGGTAGGATTTACAATGACATCCAACTTGAGGTTAAAATGCATTAGCCTAAAGACATCTCTACCCCCATCAAGTTGACTTGATAGATTGAATCCAAGTTTCTTGTCATTTGTCATTCATCGTACCCTACTAGTAACAAAGGTAAGGCTTCCATGCTCTTTACACCTTCTACAATCAAGATTACTCCTAAGGAAGTAGAAGAAAGGAATGTTAAGGGTCTTTACTTTGAATGTAACTATAAGGGGTCTAAAGGGCATAAATTCGTTGAATATTTTAACCTCTTTGTTCTTGAATATAACCAAGAAGAGGATCCACGATTAGGTGTCAACATAAATGCTCCCATGGAACCCACTATAGAAATAATGACAGCTAAACTAGAGGTACCCATAGTCTCTGTGCATGCACTTGATGAAGTCGCCACCCTACAAACATTAAGAGTGGAAGGCCACATCAAGAAGCAAGTAGTTGTGGTTCTTGTCAATTCTATAAACACCCACAACTTCATTAACCATAAGTTAGCTTCATAACTTATTTTTTTTCCATAACCTATCAAAAATTTCTAGATCATGATTACCAATGACAGTACAATTTCTTATGGAGGCTTATGTCACAATGTCAAACTTAGCATGTATAATTATCAATTATCCACCCACATGTATGTTATTGGGTTAGGTGGCATTGATGTGGTTCTTGGTGTCCAGTGGCTCAACACTCTTGGTACCATTTCTATGAATTTTGATTATTCCTATGGTTCTAGCAAAATGATCACATTCATACTTCAATGGGCAGAACAATTCTCCTAATAATGTGATCTCTTCTCATATGATGCAAAACATACTTAGGGGAGGGTGTAGAGGTGTCATTTCCCATCTCTATGGAATTTTTGTTGATGGTCCTTCTAATATTCCTCAATTGGAGTTGCAAGCAATAATGGATAAGAATGCATGGGTATCTCAAGAGCCTCCTCCAAGCCTCCCTCCATCCCATGACCATAACCAGAACATCACCTTAATTATGTGTAGCAGTCCTCTTCATATCAAGCCACATTAGTATCCTTACCAACAAAAATGTTAGATTGAGCATTGGGTTCAATAATTATTGGAACTAGGAGCCATTTTACCTAGTCATAGTGCCTTTTCTGCACTTGTCATCTTGGTGTGAAACAAATATGGATCTTGACAGTTATGTATCAATTACAGTGAATTAAATAAAATTATAGTGAAAGATAATTTTCCCATTCCCATAATATATGAGATGTTGGATGAAATCTCTAGGGCTACCTACTTATCCAAATTTTATCTTTGTTCTTGTTATCATCAAAGAGGAGGATGTTCCCAAAACAACCTTCCAAATTCGTGAGGGTCATTTCAAGTTCTTGGTTATGCCATTTGGATTAACCAATGCTCCTTCAACTTTCCAAAGCCTCATGAATAACATCTTCAAGTAGTGGTTACAAAGGCATGTTTTAGTCTTTTTATGATATTTTTATTTATAGTAATATCTAGCTCGATCACATCTCTCATCTAGACAAAATTAAAATCTTATAATATGTTCAATTATACACCAAGAAATCCAAGTGTGTATTTGGTCAATGATAAGTGGATTACTTAGAGAATGTAATTTATTAAGAAAGGGATAAAGCCAATTTATACAATACTGAAACCATTGCAACAAAGCCCACCCGATGAAGACCCCCACCTCATCATGGGGCCCACTCCACCTCCTGGTCTAAGGATCGTTCAATTCGGGAGTTGGATCAGCTCGAAAGTTCCTGATGAACCTTCAAATTCACTTCCACATGCCTTTTCCCTCTTTTTTGGCCCTAAATTAACTTACATAGAGATTTGGCAGGCCAAGGGAGAAATCCAAGTGACCCTAGGCTTAAAATCATGGGCTAATTCTCCAAACTCTGAAGAATTCAGGACTTCAGAGCTCCCGGGCTTCATGAGTCTCAACAAAACAATATCGCGTTCCTCCCGAACGCCGAAGTGGTGGAGCGTCGAATGACAACAAAGATCAATGGTCCACAGGACCCGTTGAAGTCCATGGAGGGGAATGAGGATGCTACTTGATAATCATCCTCCATTGTTCTCATAGTCATCATATTGATCTCATCCTGGATTTCATACCGCGAGCCATTTATGTACCTGGCAGTTTTCTCTTCGTCGTCCTCTCTCTGTCTTGCTTTGATATTCAACCTGTAAAACTCTTCAGTGTACTCTTTCACTGACAAACCCTTTTGTCTTAGGTTATGTAATTTCCTAAACAGATTTATATAATAGTCCTTGGGTATGAATTTAGCTTTTAATTTAGCTACCATTCTATCCCAACTTTTAATTTTTTGCTTACCTTTGCATCTTTTGTCAGCTTGTGGTTCATCCCACCATAGCGCTACATGTCCCTTTAACCTAGTAACAACATGCTTCACTTTCTTTTCATCATTGATATCATCTTAATCAAAGTACTTGTCCAAAGCACTTATCCAATCTAGCAGCTCCTCAACATATAAGTTGCCCTCATATATTGGGATTTCTATTTTTTCTCTAGCTCCCATTTTGACAACAGCTCTCAACATTCGTTCTTATAAAACTTGTCCTCCTGCAGGTCCTTTTTCCTCTACTTCTTCACTCTCAGCCTCACTAACATAACCAACATTAGGTGCTCTCCTTTGCGTTGTCTCCATGGCATCTAGTCTCGCATAGACTCACCTCATTTCTTCTTCCATTATTGGATTTGCTACAGGTCTATCCCTGCGTCTTCTCAGCGGCATGGATCTAACTTTTCTTACACAAAGAGATAAATTCAGGCTCTGATATCACTTGATGTAGACCCCCACTTCCTCCTAGGGCCCGCTCGACCTCTCGTTCTAAGGATCGTTCAATTCGGGGGATGGATCAGCTCGAAAGTTCCTGTTGAACCTTAAAATTCACTTTCACAGGCCTTTTCCCTCTTTTTCGGCCCTAAATTACCTTACAGAGGGCTTTGATTAGCCAAGGGAGAAATCCACGGGACCTTGGGCTTAAAACCATGGGATAATTCTCCAAACTCCAAATAATTCGGGACTTTGGAGCTCCCGGGCTTCAGGAGTCTCAACAAAACAATATCGCATTCCTCCCGAACGCCAAAGTGGCGGAGCATCGAATGACAACAAAGATCAACGATCCATAGGACCCGTCGAAGTCCACGGTGGGGAATGAGTTTGGGAATTCAGGCTTCGACGGTCCCTTTTCCGCTCCAACATGTTATTCTCCCAGAGCGTCAAATCTTGAATCTGATGTTCGGACGACGCCTATTCTACCACCATATCGATGGTCTATATCTGCTTCACAACTCTGGGATTCTGGGCTTTTCAAAACACCTCTCCATAGATTTCTCAGAGTGTCGAATCGGAGAATACGCACAAGTAATAAATCGATGGACCCCACATTCCGACAGATGGACGGTTCCTATTTATTTCAGACTTCGGGAGTTTGGGCATTCACACAACACAACCCCTCGCATCTCCCGAACGTCGAAACACCGGAAGATCTCTCCTTCCTACACGTGTCCCCTTTCTGATTGACGGCTAGGATGAGTTTTTCTCTTTGAGACTCCGGGAGATTGTCGAATATTCACCCTAGTGCCTCTTTCCTTCAAAATGGTCGGTCTTCCGAAATCGATGATCCACTGACACGTGCCCACGATGATCAACGCTCCAGATGAGTTTTGGATTTCGGGACTTTGGGGGTTCTACCTCCTTCGCGCTCACCAACAAAATATTCCAAACTGGTGAAGGCCGAAGGACTTCAAGACTTAACACTCGTGCAACTCCTCACAATCTAACAGTTGTGAATGTTGTTTCTCCTCCCGAATGGATCTTGTCTGTTCATTCTTCAAACACACCAAAATCCCTCCTCCAAAGGAATTTTACAACTACTTATTTTGAGCCTTTATAATCGAAGGGTTTTGAACCCTAACACACACTTTGCACTATTTCCTCTGAGCACAAAGTCTCGAAAGACTTCTGGGGTGCACTCCTTGCACTCACCTTCCTTAGAAATGTTTTGACACTCCTCTAAGTGTCGGCCCTGTGCACTCCTTGCACGATTATTTCTCAGAGAACTTATACTCAATGAGTATATGTGCACACCTTGCACTATCTTTATAAGACCTTCACTCTATCCCTTATGAGATTTTGGGTCTGTCAACGACTCCATCCTGTGCACTCCTTGCACAGGCACTGTGTGTTCCTTAACCAAATGTTTCAGAAGAGAATAACTAAAACTTATACAAATCTCAAAGATTCATTGACAGAAACATAAACACACATATATAAAACATAATAATGCATAAATAGAACTTCATTCAATCACTTAGCTCAGAAAACAAACCCATGCATTGAAGAAAATCTCCCTTCTCTTATATTCAAATAAAGAGTATATACACAATTTGTTTGCAATCTTCTATTGTTCTACAACCAGAATACAATGAGCTTCAACAGCTTCAACAACCTAACTTCAGCTTGGTTCAACAACCTCTAAAATGGCATAATTTACAAGTTTTATACCTGAAGGGGCTTCTCGAGCTTTCTCTCCTGACTACCTACTGCTATCACATTGAAATCAAGTATCCTACTCCTAGGCTAGCTATGAATTCATGAAAATTTATAATATGGATAAGGATCGATGCTCAACATCTGTACAATCTCTCTACACATTAAAGAAATTACAATCCGCTAGGATCTCCTGAAACGGATTCAACCTCCAAAACATTAAACATCATTTATTACATCCTTTTTCATAAATTCAAAATTCAAAAAGGTGCTTCCTCCTTTGAGAATTCAAATCAGCTTTCATGTACGCGTTGGATGATGTGTTGTCCTCCAGCCCGGCTTCCTTTTAGTGTTGTTGACGATGCTCCTGCATCCCCACTCCTCAAAACACTTCTCAAAAATAATTCATTTTAGTGGTTTGGTGAGACTGCCCATGTTTTTGTCAGTTTGAAGGAAGCCATGGCATGCACACCTGTTTTGGTCACTCCATGTTTTACTAAAGTATTCATCATCGAATGTGATTCTTCAGGAACAAGACTTGTTGCATTCTTATTATGGGAAGGTGAGCCATTTCATTTGAAAGTAAGCACCTCATAGGAAGAGATCTTGCAAAATCCACAAATGAGCAGGAAATGTTGATAATCTTGCATGTAGTAAAGAAATGTTGCCAATATCCACTAGGTAGGCATTTTAAGGTTAACACTAATCATTCTAGCCTTAGATAGTTTTTGGAGCAACAAGCCTCTTCCTAAGAGCAACAAAAGTGGATAGTTAAAATGTAGTGTTATGATTTTGAGATCATCTATAAAAAGGGAAAGGATAACGTTGTAGCTAATGTACTCTCTAGACAACATGCAAATACACCCCATGTACATGCAATCTATATGCTCTTGCTAGCATGGATAAAAGAGGGGAGGAAGGAGTGGTATGCTATCTCATCCACATAGTATTTGATACACCAACTTCAGGATGGTTCCCACCCTATCAAACATTACGTGTGGGTAGTTGATATTTTGAGGTATAAAAAGCATATATTTTTGTGTCTATGTTCTAGTTTCAAGAATCGAATCTTATCTAAGTTGGATGCATCGCCTACAATAGGTCATTCTATCTTTTTAATAATATATCATAAAGTCAAACACTTCTTCTTTTGGAATGGTGTGAAGTGTGATGTTCATAAGTTTGTCTCTAATTATGGGGCATGCCAATGCAATAAAGGGGGAACTTTCAAACCTCCTAGTCTCCTTCAACCCCTGCTCGTTCCAAATTAGTGTCGGGAGGACTTTTCAATTGATTTCATTACAAGACTTCCAAAATTAGTAGGAAGATATGTCATCTTCATCATTGTTGATCAACTAACCAAATATGTTCATTTCTGAATCTTTCAATCAACTACCAAAGCTAGCAAAATTGTAGATGTTTTCCTTCAAAATATTTACAGACTTCATGGTTGCGTAAAGGTGATTGTCTCTGAAGTGAATCTTAAAGTCACCAATAAATTTTGAAAAGGTTTCTTTATCATTTAGATTTTTGTGGTGAGAGTTTTGTTTAGAAATTATCGGAAGAACCATAGTGTTTTCAATTGCTTGTCGACGTTTCGGATCCACAACAGGATCCATCTTCAGGACAAAAAAGCCTGAGGAAAAACAAGAGAGGAACCCTAATAAATATTAATGAGGAGTGTAGGAAACCTAAAGTCGGTTGTGTGAAACCCTAGGTTTGAAAAGATTTTTTAGAAAAGGTATTTAATAAAGATTTTGTTTATTAATAAATTAAGTGGTTTTTTTATTTTATTTAATAATCCAAATGGTATTAATATTATTATTAATGTTTATGCTAATTATAGGTTAAATTAGGGTTAATTGTTAAGGGTAGTTTTAATATTATTATTTTTATTTATTATTTGTTGTATTAGTGGTAACAAATTATATGTTGGTATTAATTAGGTTAGTCTTTGAATTGATTTAATTTTAATTATCTAATTGATGTCAATAATTATTAAAGTATTTCCCCGGATGGGGTGTTAGTGGACTCCAGGTGGCTGAGATCAGGACAGGACGCGTTGTAGACCCATGCGCGGGCACGTGATCTACCCGTGCCGCAGGGATCAATCGTCCCGGAAATTTATCGCGTTTAAATGGATTTGATGGGCAAAGGCAGGGGCATTTACGCCACCCTACGCTTCCCACATAACAGCAACATGGCTTGGTCAGTCGATTACGTTCTTCCTCCCTTCTCGCGATCGGAAGGGCTCCTCCCCTCTCGACGCAAGCACACCTCGGCCTTCTCTGCTACTTGGTCCATCTGCTACCTGCAATTCGGGCTGCTCGCTCCTCGCGCAATTCCTTGCCAACCTGCACACATGAGAGAACGCATCAAAGGGAAGCCCAAGAGGGGCTCCCCTTGGAAGCCTGCTCGACCTTCCCTCTCGCCCTCGACCTCCCCGA
>ML776828.1:800827-812129 GCA_009831015.1 Picea engelmannii | reverse complement strand
GATGATTCGACAGAATGTTGTATATGTTATTGTGTTTCTAATTTTTGTTTTCTACATTATTCCCATCACCTTAATCTCTGCATTTACAACCCTTGATAAGCTGAGAAAAGTTTTTCCATTTTTGAAATCTATTGAGGATAAAAAAGCAATTAAAAGCGTCCTTGAAGCCTACTTGCCTTAGCTTGATCTGATTCTCTTTTTGTATTTCTTGCCTACAATTCTCATGATCCTCTCCAAATATGAAGGGATTCCTTCAGAAAGCCATGCAGTGAGAGCTTCATCTGGAAAGTATTTTTACTTTTTAGTGTTCAATGTTTTCTTGGGAGTTACAATAGGTGGCACAATATTAGACCTCCATGAGTTGTTCTGAAGAGCCCTGTGGGAATAGGACCTTTAGCAGCCAACATCCTTATCACACTTGAGACAAACCTTAGAGCACTTAGAGCACTTGAGACAAACCCCAAGATGATCCCAACAATAAACTACAAATAATCCACCAACAGCTGACTGGTCACCAATAGATGAATCAACCTGATGTTTCTTCAAATTTTACATTCAAGCTATTTTTTCAATCTATGAGAATTATATGTTCAAATACAGAGCCATCGCATGAAGAGGCAAACCAATTACGAAAAATGGTGCACCTGCAGACGAAAATCTTGGTCTTTATGTTTATATTACAGTTTGTTTTAGGCATATTACAAGGACAGACAAACTGTGCCAGGCCGCAATAGCAATAAAACACGGAGAAACCCTGATGTTGCACAGAGAAATGAATGCTTAAGTTATGGACAAATGCATTGCTATAAATGAAGCAAATGATTGAAATACGCAAAAATCAAATTAGATTAAAATAATGTTTGTATTATTATGTAAAGAATCTTTTAGCGATAAAAAATACACTGGTATTTTTAGAGTGTTTTCTCCATAGGCTCATTTCTAATTTTTTTGGCAAATGTCTACATCTCCAATTTCCCAATCAACCTTGACAAGGCTCCTATTGATCTTGTTTACTCGAGATTCTTGTTACTCTGTCTTCAACCTGCATTACAAAAAGCACAATAATTGTTACATTGCCTAAACCCTAGTTTTATGTCTCTTTAGAATTTTAAAATAAAAAATATGATTTTATTTTACCAAAAATAAAAGGGTGTGTGCTTAATTAAGCCTATTCTATCTTATTGACTAGTTCATTCAATATATGCCAAACTCCATGTCTATAAACCAAGTCATACTATGAATCAAGCCACGAGTTTTGCCAGATTTCAAGTCATTAAATCCAAGCAGAGAGCTCTATAGTCCATTCACCTCATCGACATATCATTATAAGTATCGAGCTTGTATAAAGTTCGCTTATCTATAATCCCAATACATGTGAGATATGTTGTATTGAGTAGAAATGAAAAGAATAAAACACAGAGACACATGTCTGTCAGCCAGCCAGATGCAAGCACCGAGTTCGTTTATTAAGATTGCAGGGTATCCAGATATCGTGTCATATCAGCGCACCAAGCAGACAGACAAGTTGTTGTTTCCAAATTACAGATGTTGCAGAGTTTGCAAGTGTTCGAGAAGGTTTCGACTCAAGCTTTTGTGTGCATTCACAACTGTGGAGGAAATTGAGTTTGATGCTATTACTCATCAGGACGAAATCTACACTATATTCATGTATATTGTCCGGAAGGTACATCTCCTCCAAGTAATCTGCCATTGCTTACTTCACATCCATCAAGGATAATGTAACCCCATCTTCCTCCTGGTCCTCCACCTGCTTATCATTGGTTAGATCGGCATCACAAACGACAAGCTCAGTTACTACTCAACTGCCAGTGAATTCATATTCATTCTGCTAAACTCTTTTGTGGAAAAGGACTTATTCTCCACACCAGCAAAATCAGCCTCATTTCCAGTTGTTTTACCTACTACATCTTTGATGTCAAATCAACAACATAACTCCAATATAGCATTGCAGGCTTCTTCCCGTATATATTTTGTTGATATTGCTACTGCCTCAACCACAGTATCTGTTCCTCCCATTCCAGCCTGTGTAGTGCCTCCTCAAGAGACATCTGGTGAAACACAGGTTGTCAAGGATATAATTGAATTTGAATTCAAGCAGGAAAATATCCGCGAACACCATGCATCTGTAATCAATAGGCTATATGATGATTTTCCTAGGCAATGCAGGATATGTGGATTGGGCTTTAAGTTTGAGGAAGACCGTAACAAGCACATGGATTGGCATGCATCCAAAATTCGTGAATGAAAATTGTGGAAGTCGTACAGCATGAGGAGCGCGCTGTTTTGAACATTGGATCAGGATGTTCTCCTGATATGATTTTTGCAGAATAATTATCTATTTTTTGCAGCAAAGTTTGGGAGGATGTGTGCAGATGCCATTGTTGAAGGCTCTGCAAATGGCACGAGGATGATCAACAAGGCAGATTTGAGAAGTTTATTGCTAAAAACAAATTGAAAACAGGAAATTGCACAAGGTGTCTAGGTATTTGAAAATTAAACACATGCTTAAAAATGCAAAGCCCATAACTCATCCAGGCTTGGAGGATTTAGCAGAGGCTGCAAAATCCCTAAATGAACAGCCTTAAAGATCAGGAAGCTTGGAAAACACAATTTGATATTTTGAAGGAGTTTTACAAAGACTGCGTTTTCGGTGGCTAGTCGAGCTTGCACAGACATCTTTAGCAGTCGAAAACAGAGCTTTCGGTGGCTTGATCATTGTAAATTTTGCTCCCAAGTCACCCAAAGCACAGGGACTGGCAGAATGAGAGCCTTTTTGCACAGATCTCAGTTTTATCATTTCAAATGATACAAGGATGGTTTCTGAGCGAAGATAATAATTAAAGACATTTGTTTTAGTGTTATGTTCCAGTTTTAAAGGCGCCAGCAAGGGGAAACAAGATCAAGTTTATTGTCTATTTTTGGCTAAAAACTGCCTGTCTGTCAAGGTGACATTTTTGACTTCATCTACCAACTTATGAAGATTTGTTGCAGCTGCCAAAGACCATGAAGATTATCAGGATAAGGGTTCGACCCTTAAAATAGGATCTATTCCTAGTTTTATGAAACTGTTTTGACCTTCTATTTTTAGTATATTTGATCCAGTTTCTTAGGATCTGGAAATATTATGTAAAGGCTATAAAGCCTAAAAAATCAAAGGAAGTAGTGAAAAAGATGCTCTGCTTCAAAAGAAGAAGTAGTGAAAAATGGAAAAGATGCTCTGCTTCAATGCATATGATACATCCTATACATAGAATTGCATATCAATGAAAGAATGCCCAATCAGTTTCCAAGGTAGTTCAGTTACATAACTATTGGTGATTGTTAGTCTCTCAATGCACCACATATCACAATGGGTGCACAAAAACAGTTCCTATTCTTGACGCGTGTAGATGCTAAGTGTGTGGGTGCCCCATTGAAATGTGTGCACACGAGATGTTGAGGCAGATGTGTGTTGGGCACTGAGGTGTACATGCATAGACTCTGGAAGTGTGAGTGCATATGATAGAACATTGGACACGGAATAGAGATCTAGTATGCCAAATGGTGCACACAGTTGCAAGGTGTTATAGTGGCCTAGAAGGAGGATGGCACAAAGAATAGGTGTTTATTGGTGGGCATGGGCTAAGGACTAGTGCCTGTGCTCAGATTAGATATGGTAGAGAAATCAAAGTTAGCATGCTAAAAGCATCCACAAAAATATACCCTCTTTTGGTTTCATCACAAATATGAGATGGTGACTAACAAGTGCAAGTTATCCTTGATCATGGGTCACATTATGCTCTGCCTGACCCTGATGTTAGAAATATGGGATATGCTTTTTCTCCCTAAACATGTGCTAAATATAGAAGAGAAAGACAATATTTATACTGTTGTCGGCAATTCTTGTTGTATTTGGAGTGAAACTAGGCTCACAAACAATGATTTTTTATTGGTTTGCATGCTAAACAAACACAGGGGACAGATCCATCATGATCTTATGTGAACACCCTTTCAAAATGCGGCCATAGAGTATGCCTTAGTGTTGATGTGTGAATCCTACCTGTTGTGCTAGTCACATCATATTGTCATAATAGTGTGCTACCAACAACTTCCTTCTTATATTTGATGCCCACAAAATTTTTTACTGCTACCTCCTTGTCATGCTACAGGATACTCTCTAAAGAGTGATCTACTTCCAATGCACATGTCTTCAGCAGATCTGGAAATACGCACTTTCATTGTTGTTAACATTCTGAAAGTACTTGAAACCAGGTCCATGAATGAGGATCTCTCCTTTTATTAGTGCACCCTGCCTCATGTGTAACCCCCCCATGAATGGTGTGTTCATTAGAAACTTGCCATGCTTGACAATCTCTCTCACTAGTGCACCTTCTCTCCTGCAACAGCTAAGCAATTAGTAGCTCAACTTGTTGAAGCTAAAAGGAGAACATGCTTGAAGCAACACAATAAACTAACACTTGCACCTCAAATCCAACTTCCAAATTGGAAAAAAATTTGGTGTGGGTAATGCCCCATAAGCACCCTTTTGGTCTCACAATGGTTATGCATATGGGAATATTCACAATGCACACACATAGCAAGAGTAGATTACTTCTTAATGTGGAATGATAYCCCATTATAGGTATATGCCACTAGAGTRAAGCTTATAATASATCACATRGATAACAACYGCAAGCTAATGGCCTACAAGGCATGACACACATACCACCAATGATGTTAGTATCAAAGTGAGGGAGGATGCTATCACCTCAACCYGAGGAATTGCACCCCAAAGCYAGTTTCTGGGTCGGCAAAGMTTTTGGTCGAAGTAATGCCTCAAAAAACCTCATTTTTTGACAATTGTTATGCTTGTGGTATTATTTAGAACAGAAACATGAGCGCAAAAATAGTAAAGAACTTATTAATGTGGAACAAAATCCCATCATAGGGATATGCCACTATGGTACAAGCTTATGTATCACATGGATAACAACCACAAGCCAGAGAAGGCACACAAGGCATGAAATTGATATCGTCAACAATGTTAAGTGCTCATGTGAGGAAGGTTGCCATCACATCAATCAAAGGACTTACATCCCAAAATCAACTTGCATATTGGCAAAGCTTTTGATGCAGGTATTGCCTCATAAACCCAGTTTGTCTCACAACTTCTATACATGTTAGATTATTCAACAAATATGTGGCAAGAGTACAATATTGTTTGTGTTTGTTTGGTGGCACTGCATATGTGACCAAAGAGTATAGTACTTATTAATTAAAATATAATCCCATCACAAGGATAAGCCACTGTGGTAATAGCTTGCAATACATCACATGTGTTTAGGAGTGTGCACCTGGATGTGTGTGTGAGAGAGATGGATAGATAGATTTTATCCACGTCCTCAAGACCAAAGTGGTCTATATGACTGAAGTCACATCAGTGAAAGGCCATGCCTTGACAAATATACTAAGAAAAAGTGCTGCCAAAGTACAGAAATATGCTAGAAAAGCAAGGGGTTGCCCTAAATATGTTGTTGAACAAAGCATTGATATTTTTGCGGGCGGAGAAACATATCAAAGTATATACTAGACAAGGATTTTCAGGAATACCATCTGCATGGCAAAAACACAATATTCCTTTTGCATGGTAGCAGGGCACTAACAAAAACTCGATGGTCAAAAGATGATCACTGGAAGTGGACTTGTACCTGTGGATTTCAAGTTGAAGAATTCTTGGTTTTTGGTTATTTAGTAAATGCCTCAAAGGCATATTTATAAGCTGGAATCAGTGCAGTGACAGGGGTTATAATAGTTATTGCTTTGTTGCTTATATGATGTTGAGAGATGCATAGCAGATCTTCAGGACCAAGTTCCCCCATTTGATTCAGAAACTACAATCACTCTGTTCCAAAAACAAAAGGACTATCCCTTTTAAAAAAAATTGATGATGATGGTGAGAGTATCTTCTTTGTAGAAAGCACAGGTGACCTATTTTATCAAGGGTGGTGCCAATGATTAAAGCAAGGTTCAGGGAGCTCCTAGGAGAGGTGTAGTCGAAACATTTATAAATCAAGGACAATCCATTAACAATGCAGACTCAAAATGTCAATGGAGTTTATCTACAAAAAAATCATGTGGCTATAGTGCATCTCTTAAGGCTGAGTTGAAATACCTTCATGATTATGTTGGGATCAATACAATCACATGTTTAATAGCAGCTGGAAAAGTTGTTGCCCTTATCTAGCATGAATGGAGTCCAAAGTCTTTGATATCCATTGGGGAAATAACCCTTGCAACTTAGTGAATATAAATAGCCTTGATGCAAAAGATGATTATATAGTGGCATAGTATTGCAATGGAGCAATGTTTGCAACATTTAAACAAGTTTTTAGTGCATTTTATATAAAATTGTGAAAAAATCTTCCTACAGGATCTGAATCTTTATGAGGATGTGAAAAAAGCTTTATCATTACTATTAGGATCTAAATCACATAAAAGAAACTTCATATGGTCATGATACAAGGAGAGAGCTTTCACTATGGCTTGTAGAGAGCTTTCACTATGGCTAGATCATACATGCAGAGACTAGTAATATGAGGTAGACTAATGGGATTCATAGGGTAAGATGTGATATGGAATAAACACTGGTACTTGTTTACCTTATGTTAACTAAGAGAAAGTGTTCAACTTTAATGCACTCTAACCATTGATTAGCTTCTACATAGTAATCCCATATCAACCATTCAACAAAGCCATTGATCATGGAAAACTAGCAATCCCAGAATATGTGCTTCACCATTTCACAACAATCACAGACAAGGCACAACCCAGAGGATCCTGAAAATAGAAGAACCTAGAACAAGTGCACAAACTACCCACATGTTGAGTTGTCTACAACATGTGATGCAACAATATCTACCAAGGAGAAGGTACATATGGTAGCATGGATCCATTTATTCACTACACACATTTTTAGCTATATTGTGTTTAAAAAGAAATAAACAGATCTAAATTAAAATAACTAGAATTGATGGCTATATAAACTGATATGTTAAAAGGAGCAATCACACTTGATCTGATGAACTGGTCGGCATTACAGTTAGAATGGTTGGCCCCATGTGTTTCTCTTCAGTTGTATGGCCCTCTGTTAGTCTTGAGCTTCCCTCAATCGACGAAGAAATATCTTAAAGTACCTGCCAAAATCATTCAACCTCCATAAATATCTAAAAAATCAATACAAGTAATATTTGTAGTGCATTATTTACTCTAAGATGCATTTTTACGAGAGTGTCAGAACATATCTGAATGAGCTCCTCTGGGTTTCAAGAATAATTTATTGGAGCCACACGTCTAATATTTGATCAAACTGTCTCCCTTGATTTGAAGTAGCAGCAACGAAGTCAACATTGACTTTGTGTTGCTCTGTTGGATCGAGGGAGGTTTGCTCCAAGATTAAATGACTCAAATAAATTATTCTCTACTGAAGAGGGCCAACCACGTGAAGGTGGAAGCTCTTATGGCCCCTACACCCCCCCCCCCCTCACATCACTCTCAATTCTCCAATACCCAGCATATAAATCTATTGAAATATTTACAGCAAAAACAAACATATTAAAATATTAAAATATTCATGTACATCATCATTTAGTACTTTTAGCCAGCCTCTTCTTCTTAGCTCTATAGTTCCTAATCATTTCATCAATATCTACATCTTCGTTCTCTGGGTGCTCTTCAAAATCTGATTGTGATTGCATCCTATCACGCAGAGCACACCTAGTCGTGGGGTACTCACGGTGTAATGGAGGCCATTGTGATGAGGCATCACCTACAAAAGAAAAAAATAAAAAATTTAAATGGCCAGTTTTTAAATATCATTGAACTAGTTCAGTAATATTAAAAAAAACACCTACAATGTAATTATTTACCTAGTGCACTAGTTGGCACTGTTGGAATGGTTTCCCCTGCGTGCTCCTCTTCAACTGTACAAGCCTCAAGTACAACATACTCTGCCATTGAGACCACAAACTTTATAAGGACAATCATAAATGTATAAGTAAAAAAAAAAATAGAAGTACAAAATGTATAACTACGAAATTATTAAGTATATGATTAAAATACAGTCATATTATCGTCATGTACCAGCTCGGTCGTAGCACCATAGTGTGGCTGTGCCTCCATGGAAAATTGGGGCTGAATGGGATCATAACCATCTTCTGGTTGCAAACTGCTATCAACGCACTGCTCTGAAATAGTACTAGTGCGTTCATTGACAGTGTTGCTCCCCTGATTAAAACAATGTTGTAAATATTAATAATATCCAACATGACTATATTCTTTTAATAATAAAGGTTAATGTGTATTGAATTTTATTTACCTTATCCTGCAAAGTGGTTCTTGGTATCTGCCCCAAGCTTTTTCGGTGTTCAACTACCGCTTTATAGCCGTACTTGTAACCAAGCTTGAGGTCTTCCTCCATGGTTTCAGTACCAAACTCGTCACCCTGCATTGCATAAGAGTATGTATTTTTTATGTTATTCACAGCAATTACCTAAAATTTTTAAGGTGATACAAATAAGATATTTAGGTACTTACAATTTGTGACTGCAACTTCAAGTAGTCGCCCTGTCCTAGCCTGTGTTGGCCACATTTGGCAAGCCTTGCTTTTGTGGCCTTTGACGTGTCAATCAATTTATCATGAAAAGTTTCAAGTATGTTAATATATACCACACTTTTATTTACATCTAAAAAAAATTGAATGTACTCAATTGAAATTGTAATTTACCTTCTGGGACCAAAGGGTGTCTTTCCTTCATCTATCAATTTATTCTCTTTTGCGTCCTCGATGAGGGCCTTCCACTCCCTCTCTAGAATCATTAGAGGACGCTCGTACCTATCATTTTGTTTCAAGTGCCTCATATATGTTTCTCGCGTATATTTTAAATATTGGTCAGTTGCGGCCGTGGCCAAGGTCTTATTAAAAGTATCTACACCAAAAAGGCTTTCTAGATGATCCATCAATTCTTTTTTGAGGTTGGAATTCTGGGAATTCCACCTCTCCTGTATGGTGGGGCCAAAAATCAGCAAAGCCTTATTCTCCAAGGACCTATAAAAATCGTTGTTCCCTACATGCAAAATTATTATATGATTATTAATTTAAAAATAATAATTTAGATGATTTATATTTGTCTACATAGAGAACGTGAAAAAAATAAAATTTTAAAAATTACCTGGAACTTTAACCTGCTTTAATGGAAGCCCTTCCTCGTTGACCATAAAGGTGCCCTTAAGGGTCCCTGTGCTGGTCACATGTCTTTCTTTAGGCAAAGAAACCATATAGTTTGTCAAATCATCGGCCTCATCTTTGTCACCACCTCCAGAGCCTACCTGTGTGGTTGCTTCCTCGGTGGGCGTGTTGTGGCTCCCACCTAATGGTGTGGAAGGTGGAGATCTGAATAGTTGTGTCATGGCAGCTATACGAGGGCCTACGTTGGGACCCTGTGGCATATGTGCAGCGCCACTACAACTGATACCATGCATGTCAGTGTCAACAGTATCCAAAAATCTCTATATAAGAAAGAAAACATTTTTTCGTTTAGACAATGTAAAAGTTAAAAATCAAGCTTTCATAATTGATCTTATGACATAAAAATAAAACAACTTGAAATTATGGTTATTACATTATATGTGTTAAGCCTTGTCATAACTTCTTTGATCCTTTCTTCAACCTCAAGAGTTTGATCTAGAATATCTAACAAGTGAGCTAGTTCCTTGTTTCATTTATTGATCATTTTCCTTATTAAAATTGTAGGGTTGGAGGATTCATACAAATCCCTTTCGTCGAGTGAATCATCATCAACATCATGTCTCGCCGACTACATATTCGACAAAATAAATGATAATTCAGTTATGTAAACAAATAAAATAATTGATCGCCACATAAATAAAATGCACATTAAATGCAATTCGAAAATTGTTGTTCATTTACCTGTTCTGAGGCCGCTATTGATTTACCACGATCATCCTGCCACATTACAATAAAATTAGAACCGTGATCATTATCATAAGAAATAAATTCAAATGTATAAGAAATTCAAATGTTGATAACAAAAATAGAACATGTCACCATGTATGCTCAATGTGGGATGATAGAGGATGCATTTCAAGTGTTTCATAACATGCTCGAGAAAGATGTTGTTTTATGGACAGCCATGATTGTAGGATATGCAAAAAATGAGCATTATGATGAAGCCCTTTAACTCTTTTGTAAGATGACAAGGGCTCGCATAAAGCCTGATCAATTCATGTTTGCTAGTGTGCTAAGTGCATGTGCATCCCTTGGAGCTCAAGAACATGGCAAGGGAATCCATGCTTGTATTTTGAAAAGGAAGTTTGAATCAGACCTCTCAATTGGTATCACAAGTTAAGCCAAATCAGTTTGCCTTTTCCAGTAGTCTTAGTGCATGTGCCACATTAGCTACCCTAGAAAAGGGGAAAATGTTCCATGCACACATGATCAAAACAGGATTTGACACAGATGTTTCTATTGCTAATGCTCTTGTTACAATGTATACCAAGTGGGGGAGCATAGAGGATGGAGCTGGGAAAGCATTGCTTGGCAGACATTGCATAGTGGAAAGCATTGCTTGGTACCTGTAGAATCTATGGGAACTTGGAGCTAGGAAAGCATGCAGCAGAGTGTATTGACAATGAGGATGGAGATCAATATCTTATTGTTGAAGCTCTTTGTTGAAATGCACAAGGAAGGTTGTAAGCTGAATCGGTTCACATTTCCAAGTTTTCTCAAGGCTTGCGCCAATATTGCGGCCATGGAGTAGGGAAAGCATGTTCATTACCATGCTATTAGATCTAGTTTTGAGGTCGATATTTATGTGGGTAATGCTCGTGTAGACATGTATGCAAAATGTGCAAGTGTGGATGATGTCCGACAAGTGTTTGATGGAATGCTTGAAAAAAATGTGTTGTCATGTAATTCCATTTTTGTTGGATATACACAGAATGAGAAGAGCAAGGAAGCATCAACAAACTTGTTACTGCACTGATCAGAAGTGATGCTCAATATGACTCTATGTGCATATTAACTAGAAGGACCTCTTCAAGAATTTGAATTGTATAATATAAGACTCCATTTATACCAGCAAGCTGCTCAAGAATTTGGTTTCCTATTCCCACAATTAAAGCATGCCTAACTCCTCTTTTTAAAAGGATCGGTTCAATTAGGACCTTTCATGGTTATTTCATAAAGATGTACAATAGAAAGTCCCACTGCATGTTCTTGTAACAA
>ML776828.1:754359-789843 GCA_009831015.1 Picea engelmannii | reverse complement strand
GCAATTCCGACGTTAAAAACCTAAGTGACCGTTAGTATTTTGACTTGGTCAACATACTAAGGTGACAGTTGGAGGGGGAAAACCTAGTTTCCAAAATGTCGCAATTGTGACAACAATCTTCACAAACGTGGCAAGAGAGACGTTTAACTCACAAACGTGGCAAGAGAGACGTTAACGTGGAAAGAGAGACGTCAACGTGGCAATACCGACGTTATCGGGCAATATGAATTATTTTTTTTTAATTTCCTCTATTTTGCGACAATATGGACAATTTTGTCCATAACGCCGCAAATAGAACGTCGGAATTTTTACAATATGTACTAGTGCCTAGTCAAAATTTCTTGATTATCGTCGATTCCATCAACTGGACTTATGCATGGATTCCATAGCTCATGATATGCTTACCCTCTCTCTTGGACGCTACTCAACACAATTGCTAATGGAAAGTTGTAATGTTTTACGATTGGATGAATGGAGGAAGGTTTTATGGCCATCAAGACACTCGACTTGTAGCCATGGTTGACTCGACCAACTCCTATCACGTGGCTCATTGATCAAATCGACTCAAACTTGGCACTCAAATTTCACTTCAAAGATCTGGACTTGACTGAAGGGAAAGTCGATCAAACCCTTCGACCTGGAGTCGACTATCGATGCACAGGAGTCTGACATTACTTGATTATTAGCTTGCTTTAAACCCTCGACAGATGGTCGACTCAATGCATAGGGTCAACATGGATTTGACATCGACTACCATTCTAACCAACATGTATGTATGGAGAAGAATCCATTGGAAGGTTCGACCTGGTGCACATGTCCACCCTCGACTCCTTTTCTTGTGATCTCATTTCTCACGAGTTCAATTGGTAAAGAATATAGAAAAACGAAGGGATTCTCTTCATGATAGGAAGGAGTAACTCGCACGTGGATACTTGACTCTGGCTCGACCTTGGATATATCTTTGGAAACTTGCTCGATCAAATCATGGATGTGCTCTCTTACTTGATTGATATTTTTCCCTTTAAAAAATATTCCACCATAAAAACTCATTACGAGTTGTTCTCACCTATCATTTGATGGATTCTTGAAATCATTTGACTTACACTTGCATTGCATCGCCTTCCAAGAAGAAGTGAAGGAAACATGACGTGCATTATTTGTTGAATAAAAAGTTTATTTCCCATTGGAGATACATCAATGCATGGTAAGACAAATTTCTTGTTAACCAATGTCTCTTTCAATATTTTGTGTCTTGAATATTGTCTTTCATCAATGATGGGTATGGGCATGTTGGATGAAGAGGAAGATCTCATGCTTCATAAATTACAAGAAATTTGTGAGAAGAAGGCTTTGTTGGCAATTTGGTTGTCATTAATGTCAACCTTGATAAATAGGTGAAGTATCATTGATTGATTGGTTTGAGAAGAATTGCCAATATTGGACATATTGTTATGAAGGTGACTTCAATGTCAAGAATTGTCAATATTGGACATAATGTTATGAAGGTTGGACATAATATTATGAAGGTGAATTGAATGTCAAACATTGTCAATATTGGACATAATGTTATGAAGGTGACTTGAATGTCAAGCATTGTGAATATTGGACATAATGTTATGAAGGTGACTTGAATATCAGTAGAAAGATAATATTGACTAATATATTGTATGATATTGATACACTCATCCTATATTGTATAAGGTTGAAATTGTGTCATTAACATCCATGCACAAAATAAGAAACTATCTAGATAAAAAGGGTAAATGGATAATCCAATATGGATCCATACAAATCACAAATAAAGAAGTTAATAAGACATGGTTCATTAAAAGTGATTTAGAAAATATCAATTGAAGAAGAGTCTAGAGATGAGATAGAATGTCAATGATGGATGTATGGTGAGGAATCATTGACACAATCAAGTCACAAGTCGAGTCGATTCAAAGAACAATAAGGTAAATTATCTGGAAGTTGATCGACTACAAGACGAGTAGAAGACAAGTCGACCAACTGCAAGTCTGCAGATTGACAGAATTTGGAGAAGACAAGTCGATCAATTTCAAGACGATTCGACCAACTAAAGGTCAAAGTCGAAGGAAAATTGAGTCGGGAAATACAAGCCAAACAAAGAAAGTCAAGACGACCAAAGCCGAATTTCTCAAGTCAGTTTTCTTCCAAGTCGAGTTGGTCCAAGAAAGAAGTGACCTAAAGGTCGAAGTCAAAGAAAACTTAAATACAAGTTGGGTCAAGGCTGAAGTAAGATGGGTCGACTAGAATTGAAATACTCAAGTCAAAATTTCTCCTATTTGAGTCGACCAAAAAGATGTTTGTCGGTCGAATGAGGAAGCAAATATGAAAAAGGGTGAGACCAAGTCAAATCTTTAGTGTCTAGCAACTGAGAGGGAACCGATTTTAATATAACCATCAAGAAAAATGTTTACAAATTGAGTTTAAATAATCACCAACAAAGGAGATATGTGGAGGTCGATTTAGACATTCATGAAAAGGTAATATGTACTAAAGTCTATCTGGCATCCGACGACGAAAGGAAAATCTAGGCAAGTTTCCTTCAAAGAACCGCTTGTACCGCCCACCTCACACACTTTTTGGGGAAATTTCTCACTTGTTTACTAATTGGGCATGTTATGCAAAAAACCCGTGTCGTAGAATTTTAAAATTCATTTCCATCACTCCATAATCTTCATACAAAAATAATTGTCTAAATTGGTGTACAAAAATCAATTAATAAAAGTTGTCATTTGTGTTAATTAAATGAAGGGGTGAAATGTTTCATTCCAAAAGGACACATTGTTTCAAAGTGGAACTCTTGGGAAGACTATATAAGTAAAGGAATATGAAGGGAAGAAGTTGTATTGGTGGATATATATATATATATATATATATATATATATATATAATGGATTGAATGAAAGTTCTTTCTATCAGGTTGTTGCGTATTTACAAGTTGAGTCTTGTCATGGGGATTGGAATCTTCACATCTCAGTTGGATCTGAGATCAAAAGGCTGGGTCTTGTTATGAGAGTTGGATTCTTCATTTCTCATTTGGATATGAGAACTACAAGCTGGCTCTTGTATCAGAGAGTTGGATCTCTCATATTTAGTTGAAGTTGAAAATATTAAATGATTGATTTTATATGTATTCATAAAAGTTAAATAAATAAAAGAATGTTATTTTATCTACTTCATACGGTTTGTGTTTTATATGTTTATGAATAATTAATTGAACTTCATATATCTTATGCAGCTAATTTGGTTAATCTATGAAAGTGTGAAAAGTAGTCAAAAGTTCCAGACACTGATTCACCCCCCTTCTCAGTGTTAGTGTGTATTTCAACAGGCTCTTGCCTTGGAAGAATCTCATAGCCGACTTTGTGGAGAAGTCACCGCCTTGCAAAATGTCATTGCACATTTGCAGACTGAGAACTAATGATTGAAAAGTGAACTAAGGATAGCACATACCCAGCTAGAAGATGAGGTTGCCCTCTTTCAAACTAGCCTTTTGCGGTGGTTTGATGAAAAGTCTCGCAAAATTTTTGACCTGGAGCAGACCATGGAAACCATATTTCAAGATCTGGTGGATGATTTTAGTAATAAAAAGGATATTGTTGATGATATCGTGAAATAGGTTAAAGTCCTCTCTCGTGAAAATGATACCTTGAAGACATAAAATGTTTGATTGGAAAATCAGTTAAAATATGCAGAAGACGTGTTCCAGACTGTCGTGATTGAGCACTCCATAAGAGTTGTTTCCATGGGGAAAATTGTTGCTGACTTTTTTCAGACTCTTGCAGACGGATTTGAGTAAAAGTATGACCCTCTTGAATATTTGGAGGAAGAATTGAAAGCCCTTCCTCATACAACAATGAGCACAAATGTCATCCAACTAATGGAAGAAAATACCTAGTTGACTTGTGAGGTTTCCCACTTGTAGGCGTTCGTTGATGATCTTCGTGAAGAAGTTGCTCCGCTCTAAGAAGATAATAATTGATTGTTTGACGAGTATCAGGCATTGAAGGAAGATTATGATGTCATATTGCTGCAACTAACTGAGAAGGATGAGACTCTCCAGATCTTGCAAACTGCTAAATAGAATGTTGAGACAACTGTTGAGAAGAAGATTAGTTTTGTTTCTTCTTCCACCATTGTTGTGTGTCCAACTATTTGTGAGAAGCATGTTGAATTTGTTGAGCTTCCAATCTCACCCATTTCTTCTCCACCCCCTGCCTCTTTTTTCTAAAAAGATGTTTTCAATTTATGCTTTGAAATTGATAATTGTGTTGTTTCACCTAGAGCTTTGAAAAATGCACTATAGGTATATGATCCCAACTGCTCAACAAGATGGAATATACTGGAGGAGGACTTGGGAAGAATTTTTTACCACATGGAATTGTTTGGGTCAATTCGGCATCAGGTTTTTTATTTTTATCCTTAGTGTTGTTTAATTTTTACTTTTGTCCTCTTCCTTATAGTCTTCTTAGGTCTTAGCACAAATAAAGTTAAGGTTGATGTTGGCCCAAACCCTTGGTTTATATCTTCATCTTTATTACATGGTTAGATAAGCCATCGTCCTTATGCCTCCACCAGTACCCTGACATGTCACCACTTCCATGATGTACTAAAACCCCTCCACTTTGTCCCTCTACCCGTTAGAAGGTCAAATCAAGTTCTTTTTGTACGTTGCCATCTCATCAGACATTTCGCAGCGCATCTCAAGTACACTTTGCTCTCATCACCATAATTTCACTTATGATGCTTTGTCATTTGATCTCCTTGTTTTCAGCACTCATGTTTTTAAGGAAATAATTTGGGATTTCATCATTTAAATCTCTTCTAATTGTTTTCCCAAGATTTCAAATTGTTCCTAGCTCGGCGCTGCAAAAAAGAGTGTTTTCATACAAGCGCTATGGAAAATGTTGCAAACTGGCTGGAGAAAGTGAGTTTGCGGTTAGACCAGTTGTAGGTGGATTTGTCCAAGCTTAATCCCATCAACTTTTAAGCCTCATCCTTCAGGTACTCCATGATATTTTTAAGCCCTGTTGAAGAACAGTAAAAGGTTGTGCTTGTAATTTCTTCTTCTAGGTGTTGTGAATTGGTGATCCACGCTACCAACCATCTCTCTTACCTATGTAATCTCAATTTTCATCCAATTGCAGAGCTCTCGGCCTCGTTTACCAAATATTAAACTAGCCTTGTTGTCATGCCACTTTACTTATCCCTTACTTGGCTTTTGTTGCCTATGCTGCAAACTCTGTTGTGAATCCCCTGTTTTGGCGCTACAAACCTTGTGAAACAACTCAACGTTGTTATTCACTTACCTTACAACCTATACCAATTGGTTACCATTAATATTTCCATTCTAATTTCAAGTCTAAATTTTATCTATTTTGGAAATTGAAAAAGAACTTTGTTGATAAAGTTATAATGATTTTGCAAAATGATGGTGAATTGTTAAACTACATCTTTTGCAGTTACTTTCTCCTTGCATCTCCATTTTTCCTGTGTGGTCTTCTTCCATTACCTAACTATCAGCTTCTGTTTCATAATCCTAGAGGTCAAATAGGATGAAGAACATTAAAACCTAGACAGAAGCCAGCTTTGAAAAATATTATCCATCCAAACCCTAAGACCTATGTCTTTATATTTTTCCTCTTGCATCACTCAAATTGTTGTCTTAGTTTTCTTCTTATAACATCAATGGATACTCCATAATATAACAAGGCTCACAAGGGTGGGTTCAGAGTGAGGACATAACCCTATGACATGCAGTTGTTTGTTGTTGAACCTCTAATCAGAGAAGTCTTCCAAAGAGTCGGATGTTTCAATTTCTGTTAGAACATGTAGAGGGGGCACCCTGAGGTAGCTAGAGAGTTTGCCTTGAATTTTGATGGAACCAAAACAAAGGTGGGGACTCTTGAACTTGAGGTATCTGAAGCAACCATAGCAGTAGCTACCGAGATACCAAACACTGGTGAAATATGGTTTAAGTCCATGAATCTAAATGCAGCCTTCTCTAAAGAATTCCTTAAACCAGAATGTCAAGGAGATAACCTATCAAAGGGAGTGCCTATGAGCCACATGGTTGAAGGATTTGATAAGATGTTAAGGGTGATCTAGAGACATTTCACCTGTGAGGTAAAGTTCAATATGATTTGTCAGTACCACATTAGACTTTTGCTGCACTTCATAGGCAAAGACCTCATGAACCTTTCTTTATATTTGTTTAGAAGCATCGGGAAAATGGTTGACAGGGTCCAAGCCAAGTCCAAAGCTATGGACACGAGTGTTTTTCACTCGGGTTTGATTAAAATTCTTGTGATGGAGGAGTTGAAGAAGAAAAACATTGATTGGTATCAATTCATTGCCTCTGCACATTTGCAATTAAATGTTGCTCCTACTCCACAATCTAAAGTGCAGAGTCATCTTCAAGTTGATAACATTGTTCACACAGAGACAAGTAGAAAGAGGAAGAGAAAAGACATTGCTAAAAATGATGAGGCTCCTAAGGAACAAGAAGAAGAAGGGGGATCTCATTACTCTCCACAAAGGGAAGTTTCACCCCAACCAGCTCCAGAATTAGCAGAAACTCCATCAAATAGATCCACAGGCACAAAAGGAAGGAGGTTACGCTTCCCCTCACTAGCTACTACAGTTGAAGTTAAAGCTAGGAGGCCCTTCACCAGGTCATCAGCCAAGAAAGAAGGTGTTGAAAAAGAATACATAACAGAAGCTCCCATCAAGAGAAAGGGTAAAGATAAATTTGAAATTGTTGAAAAACATATTGAAGTCATAGACATAACCACTCCCCCTGAAACCCCTACTTTTAAAAGGTTGATTAGACAGATTAGAGAAGCCAGAAAGGAGATTGTTGAATTGAAGGGAGAAGGGTTGGCTGAGAGAAAAAAGTCGAAGGATCTTATGGATATGTATCTGAACACTATTGATAAAGCCAAGTTTACAGCAAAGAGATTTATGCCCCTCCATAGGCAGCTTAAGAATTTATACAAACAGAATAGGGATTTACAAGCTCATATCAGAAGACTTAAACTGGAGTTGCATCCTTTCAGGGAAGAGTTAGCCCAAAGAAATTTGAATATGTTGGCCCAAGTTTCCACCAGAAGGAGTACCAGACCCAGGAAGTGAAGTGAAATGTCTTAAAGAATCACAGTTTTAGAAGTGCTTATGCTTGCATTTTTGAATATTTTGGGGAAGTATAATGCATATAACTGAGTTTTCATTCATAAACCATATTATGAGGCTTCTACAGGCTTACCTAACTCTGGGAAAAGTTTTTGGGTTTTTTGGGCTCAAACTGGACAAATTGAGTAGCTACAAGGCATTTCACAGCGCCTAGCGCTGCGAACTGGTCTACACGGTCAAACACTGCAAACTTCGTTGCGAACTAGATGATACAGTAAGTGCTATAGGATTCGTTGCAAACTCCTATTTTGATGGGTTCAAGAGGATCAACGGTCACCAGATGGCTAGGGGAGCATGGTACAACTATTTGGAGGTCAGTTTAAAGCTAGAGGATACCTGGAAACAAAGGGAATGTGCTCAAAGGAAACCTCATTATGCAAGTTAAGGTGTTAGGATAGTTGCCAACATTGGCCTTTTTTATAGCAGTTTGTTTTTTTCAGTTTGTACAAGTGTTATTACCTTAGTTTAAGATGAAAGAATCCTATGTTAGAGGATGAACTCACATTGTATTCTATCATTCCCTGTCTAGGCTATTAAAGCAGCATTAGAAGAAATTTTCTAGGTTCGAATGGTTGATGTAAAAGACCTTGTTAGTGATTTTAATGAAACAGAGCCAACTCTGGTTTTGATGTATCAGACTTGATGAAATCTTGTTTAATGGAAGTTAGTTTTCTTTTTTCCATCCTATCTCTCTCACTCTGAAATTTTACTATCATTGAAGGATTCAAATGATATTTTGTAGTTGTATTACAATAAATGTTTGATTGTGATACTGTTATAGCTTTATCAGAGTTTTTTGTTTGGATTTAAGAAGTTCTTATATCTAAATATTTTCTCTCCTTGGTCTACTAGAAAATTATGATGCTAGTGGTAGACTCACTTCGTTTTCTTACTAAGTCTTCCTTCTATTCACACTAATCCTCAAAACCCTGATCTAAGTTAAACAATACCTCTTTTGTTGATGCATTTCATCTAGAATTTCTTGTGTTTTGACATTGTTGAACTGAGTTTTATCCATTTGACACCACATTTTAAGACTTATCTCATAAACCTATTGATTGGTATTGAGCTTGCACTTTAGCAGTCAAAGTGTAACTTCCAGTGCTAACAAAATGGACAGGGTATCGTTGCTCCTACTATGCCTGAGATGTTGCCACCAAGAACATGTCTTGGATATGATATTGTTGTTTCCTCCTTGACTACACCTGTCCTTGTTGCAAACAGAAAAGTTTTGTTCGTTGCAGGTGAAATTCGGACTGATGAGAAATCTCTTGAACCAATTGATGAAGTGGTTGTTCCTGACATGCCAGATTCTATGAATATTGTTGTTGATGACATTGTTATTGATATACCAGGTATTTCTACTCCTAAGAGTACATTAAACCTTGAGCATGTATCTCTTAATAAGCCAATGCAGACCTATGTGCCTTATCGTCATCCTCTCCATCACAAACATGACAACCATGCTTTCATATCTTTGCAGAAGAAACGTGAAGAGTGGTCATGCTTTCATGACGTGAAGATACATGACAACCATGCTTTCATACCAGGATTGACTGTGGTTGGATTGATGAGTGGTCATGGACACATTTGAGCTAATGTTTGAAGAGTTCCTACTATTGTGTATCATCGATTGTATGGATGTACATCTCTCCTCTTCATTGCTAATGTTTTGCAGTGGTCGACCATAGGTTCAACCCGACTTGACAGACGATTGGAGTTTGACTAGGATATTGGTCGACTGGGATAGGTGTTTTGACTGTGTATTTGTCGATTGAGTTTTGACTTGCTATTATCCTTCGACTAGAGTGTTTCGACGAAGATTTGTTGATGATGCGTCGATCCCTTAGTTGTGTTTAAGGGGGGGAGGAATTAAATTTGTTGTTGAAGTTGTTGATTTGTAAACCCAACTAATGTGCTTGGATTTGTTGAGATCGACCGAACCATGTTTCATTGTGTTATTGGGAGTTGTACTTCTACATTGTACCTGTTATAATAGATGACCTCCTCATGCCTCCTAGCTCATCTATTAGAACTTTAGTATGTAGTAATTTCAATAATACGAGGAGGGACTACTCCCTATGTGCCTCCTAACTAGAGAGAAAGACATGTGGCTAGTCTTAAAGGCACACCATATGCTGGATAACCTGAACTGTAAGTGGTGAAAAGACTTGTTTGAGATTTGGTTCACTTATACCAGCTACCAAAAAGGCACTAGGAAAAATTACCAATTCATAGTTAGGGTTTTTATTTATGAATAGAAACCCTCCTTCTTTGACTCAACTATGGGTTGCACAGTCCATGTGGAGGACACAACTACTTTGTCTCTTTATCATCCTATCTAGTTGTCTATCCCCCAAGGATAGAAGAGGATGCATATGGTTCAAACCCATTTTTTCCTCAATGTTCCACCTCAAGAAATTTAAGTGTTTGTCATGCATTCATATAGTGTGGAACCTTATCCCCCAACCACACAGGGAATCTAGATGGATCACCTAGTAGGAGGATTACATCTCTAGAAATTTAGCCTTTCTTTATGGATATGGTTTGTTGATGTCAAAACTATAAGGTTTCAATACCAACATCTCAACCTCCCATGAGGCTAGGTGGGAAGAGGCAGAAATAGTATCGTTGGTTTAAAGCCTTGAAAGGAAAACACATTATACCCTACAACCTAAGAATCTAAGCATGAATCTTTGGATTATAATTTTACATATATTTATTTTTTTTGCGTTTTGCAACTTATAATATCTATTTTACTTTTGCATGAAATGTAAATTAAGAAAAAAAATAATTTATTGTAAGATTAATAATACAAGTGTAAAAATAAAAAACAAATTAAATTAATTTAGTTTGTTATCATAAGAAAATATCCTAAAGTATAATGAATTGAAATCTTTATTTTCTTTTAACCATTGTAATTAATAAAACAAAAATTAAACTATGAAAGAAATGATTAAAATTAATTATAAAGAAATGAAATAAATCACATGTTTTTTTAGTTAGTGCTTTAGAGAAATGCCAATAAATGTAACTAAATGGACTTTTTTTTTTTCTTTTAAATATTATAATTAAAGAAACAAAAAAGTTAAACTAATAAACTAAATTAAAAAATGAAAAGATTATATATGTTAAAACTAATTCAAAGAAATGAAATTTATTAATAATTGGTTTGATATTTTTGTGTTTTTTTTAATATTGTATGAGATTAAAAAATATATATTATAATTAAAGAAACAAAAAGTTAAACTAATAAACTAAATTAATATATATATATATATATATATATATATATATATATATATATATATATTAAAACTAATTCAAAGAAATAAAATTTATTAACAATTGGTTTGATATTTTTCTGTTTTTTTTTAATTTTTTTTTTAATTTGTATGAGATTAAAAAAAAATAGAAAAACAAAAGGAAATAATTCCACAACCAAAAGTTTGATCTTTATAATTTTATGTAATCCATACATTTTTTTTAGATTTTTTTTTATGTTATCCATCCGTGAGAGAACTTGGACCATAATTCTTTCTAACTATTAAAATAGATGTTATTTGCACTTATACATAGAATAACCAATCTCAAAAAAAATATAAAGAAATACTAATTCAGATATTGAACTAAACAATAACATATTGAACTAAACAATAACACACAAGACAATTGTCTTGAGAACACCATTAAAACTTAGATTTGAAATAACATACAAGACAATTGTCTTAGAATACCATTAAAACTCAGATTTGCTTCGTTCCTTTCACTTTGTAAACAGTTGTATTGAGAACACAATTAAAACTCAGCTTTGCTTTGTTCCTTCCACTTTGCAGAAAGTTGTCTTGAGAACACTATTAAAATTCAGCTTTGCTTCGTTCCTTTCACTTTGCAAGATGAATATATTAATTCCAATTGTATTGGAGCCTGACATCTCTACTCCCTGTGAAAACACATTGGCCAGATGGACCCAGGAGACACTGAGTAGCGATCCTGCTCCAAGCGAAAAACCAGTCTCTATGTTAAATCTCAGGAACATCGGTGGCTTGTCCCTATGTCAGCGGAGTTATTACCTTATTGAAATCAGTGAACCTTAAATGGAACATCTCAGTGATAAAACCTGTTTTCATGACTACAACAATCACAATGAACAATGCAAATGCACATATAATGAACGACACGAACTCCTCAACCACATCATTTGACTTGGGAACTGGGGAGCTAAATCCAGTGAAGTCTATGAAAGCGATCCAAAGGACCATTTTCTATTCCAAGAGCCTCTACTAATATTTGATAGAAGGAGGAGAGAGTAATAGTTTTCGTAGTGTGAAAAGAAAGAAAGAAAGAAAATGATTTTAACGTTTACGAGGTTAACAATAGTTTATGGGACAGACCCCTCACACACCGATTTCTGCAGTTCAGTCAACTTGATGATGAGCTCCCCCAATTTCTCCATTGTCCCCTCATTGAATGAGTTATTCCAAGAGCTAGTTGTCAAGATACTTATATAGTTGTCCCTATTGTCTTTGAAGACTTCACACTCTAAAATGAAATGTTTTTTTGTTTCCACTTTTCCGAAGGTGGAGAACACACACCCTTTCTTCCCAAGATTCTTTTGGTCTTTTCCAATGCCAAGTTTCACAACGGAGTTGATGTGAATTGGTTCTTAATTGGGAAATAAGCATTTTGGCTCTCCAAGATATGTTGGCCCCTATGTACGTTTTTTGATGATGATTGTATGTGGGGTTAAAATCTTCAATATAATACTCTTTCTTTCTCCTGAGCCATTTATCTCAAGTTCGCTTGTGAAACCTATAAATAACAAAATCATTTATCTCTTTATTGTTAGTAGGGCACTTGTTCAAGTGGATATCCCATTTATTAAGCCATTTAATATCTTGCCGCATCCACGTCTTCTTTCTTTTGCACAACATGTCATTGACGATGACCTTAGGCCACCGACTATCTTCCATTTGCTCAATGTTTTTTAGATATCTTATGAGACGCACCATAGCAATTGCTTCAATAGGAGCAGCCCCCATTTCACTCAGCATGATATCATAAGAGACTAAACTTTTAATTTTAAACTTGTTTGTGATCAAGTTTTTTTTAATCTTCTCAATTCGCTTCCACTAATCACATTTGTTGCTGGCTCACACTTCACAACCATATAGAACCACCGGAATCACTAAAAGCCCAAAGAGAGTTTGCATAGTCTTCCAATCCCATAGTTCTCTTCTCTGCACCTATTTTGAAAAGCATAGAACGTTTTCCAACTTCCCAAAGTTCTTTTCTTTCTACAACTTTCCAACTTAGATTTTTGTTGAAGTCAATTCCAAGATATATGTTACCTTCAAAATAGACCTTAGATTTTTGTTGAAGTCAATTCCAAGATATATGTTACCTTCAAAATAGAACTTATGTTGCTTATATTTTCTTTTGCTAGAAAGTGCGACCTTGCTCGACGTCATTTTCTGTAGCAGTTGTTGCCTACTTCATCGAAACTGCTCAGTTCTTTGGACATTTTACAGAAGCAAATCCAAAAACCTTTGGAGAAGATGTTGCTCGATTTCTCCATTCTTGAGGAAAGCGAACTTTCAACTGCAATTATTTAACATGGAACTAATTATGAGGAAGTACAAGCATTTTCTCGATGACTATAACGACCATCTGGTCAATTCTATTGTCGAATCCTCCACGTTCCTGGACGCTTCAAAAATCAATTTCCTGTGAAATACACGTTTATCGGCACAAGCCAAGCTAGGTGTTGCTTCCACGCATAGAATTAGTGCTCGTAACAACCACTTTGCCCACGTAATTCCGTAGTCCAACCATTCGTCCCTGGAATGAAGGCTGGATTTGTTTTATTGCCATTTGCACTTCCTGCATAATTAATCTAACAGTGGTATCAGAGTGCATTTATGATTTTAGTGCATGTGGGATTGTGAATGGATGAAGCATGAAGATGAAAGAAACCCTGAGAAGCCCTCAACTGCCATCGTTAGCTGGGACAAATTGTTTGTAAGAAGAATCGCACGTAAGCCGAGTGAAAAACGTTGAAAAAAAAGACCGTCCTAGCGGGGGCAGTAAACATCCCAAGGCAAGTCGATGTGTAAATTTTCATGCGTGCTTGGAGAGTGTTAGACGCAACCGAGGAAAGCAAGTTTTTGGTTCTGAGAAAGACGACGTTGCAGAGAGCAAACCGTGTGAGTTGCAGAGAGGAAGTAGAAACCTCCAACCAAGTCGTAACACATTGCAAAGTGGAAGTCGATACATTGTGTTATGGTTGCCGAAGGCGAAGGACTTCGTGGACATAATCCTCTCCAGGGCGCAGTATGGAAAATATTATATACGGTTGATTAAGTTCATTTCGTGGCATTTGTTGTTTGGAAAAATCAGACGCAAATCTGGGAACCTTTGGCCAGAATCTGTTCAAGAGCCCTCGGATCTATTTCAAAAACTGCCCACATCAAATCCATTTGTTTTTTCGACCTAGATTGGTCCAATCCGTGAAGTGGGTGAAGTATTTCCCTATCCATTCCTTGACTATGCCTCCTCTCGACCTGCATAGAAGAGGCTTTAATCTAGACTTGTAGATTGAAGTAAAAGGGATGTAGTTTTTTAATATTTTTTAAACTCACTTTTATCACGGATCATAAGCATATTTTTTTATAAAAAAAAGGGTGATATAATATTTTTTAAGGAATTATATGGGAGTTATAAGATTGAAAATTTACATGGAGGAGTTTTCTCCATTATAATTAAATGTATATGAAGTTATAAGGGTGTTAAAGAGTGGTTGTAAAGGTGTTATAAGGGATCCAACAAATTGCATTTGCAAAATTGTATTTGGTGTTATTGTTTAAATTGTAGATCTGCCCGAAATTGAATAAGGGGATTTGTCTTAAGATCTTTGTGTGCATCTAAGTCATTGGTTATTTTGTAGTTTTTGGCATTCATGCAACAAACGATCGCTCTTGGCATGCACAACAGGATACAGAATTAAATTTTATGGTAGCAACATACAAACATTTCCATATTCTGCATAATGGCAAGAATTGAAGAAATATTTACAATATTGCACACATTAATTAACTCAACTACGGAATCTACAATTGCAATAAACAAGTGCACTCTCAGTATAGTGATTACTTGTTCACAAGTAACGCACAAGAAAGCTGATATGTTCAAACTTCAAAACAAACTGTTGTCTGATGAGTTTAGTTTGCTTCGACATCAACACAGTGATTTAAATCTTCTTCAAAATAATAAGTTGATTGGATTACATACTAACAAACACAATGACATCAAGGATGGAAATAATAAAGACGCTCAGTTGACTAGTGATGACACTCATAAACATGAAGATGAGTTGGATGAAGTCCCTATGTCAGAAAAAATTGTGGATAAATGGGGCAAAGAAATTAGAATTGTTCGACCATGGGAAGAATTATGCTTTAAACGAAATCGATATGGACTAGGATATGAAAATGATGCTAACAACATTTTTCATATTCCTAATTATAGCAAACCTATTTGCTTTGTGAGTGGAGGTTTTTTTAATGATGATAAGAAGACAAAGCTTGAGGATATTGGTAAGGAACAGGTACAGGATATTGTTGATGATGATGTTTCTACAGATATTCTAGATCATGATAATCGGTCAGATTGTATTCCCCATCTATTTAGTAAGTCATGTTGAGTCAGATAGTTGTATTCCTCTTGTCCATAGAGAGGATGTTGTGTCAAGTTGTGGCATGAACCACTGTGTAGCTTGATGGTGTATCAGAGACATTGAATCTTCGATTAAGGGNGAGAATATGAGATAGTAATCTCATATTGAGGGAGAAAAGTATGTGAACAGATGATCAAATAGGAAACAAGCATGCAGTCTGCTCACAACAAAATTAGTGAAGTCAATGAAATTGATAATGATCAGAGGATAGATTAGTGTTTCGATCTTCATCCGTATATACATTGCGAAAGCGTACAAATTGTTTCAATATCTTATACAGGTGTTGGATCTCTTCTTGGCCATACTTGTGAATGATGTTCAATGGAATTTGAACCACTTGTCCCTGACGGGGGGGAAATCTAAATTTTTCAGTCAGGTTCCAAGTTTGATTTAGAGCCTGTGAACAGATGATCAAGTATGCAACCTAGTTCCTGGTATGCAGTCTTGTTCCTGAACATATTTTTCTTGATAGTTTGTGGTCATCTTAAAACCACCAATTAAGCAAAAGACATGAAGTTATGCTTGTTACATTTTCAGTATTTTGAGCCTTGAACTCTTGTTAGTTTATGGTCAACTTAAAACCATGCCATTTAGTAGAATACATCATCTTCTGCTAGACATTCGGTTTGTGGTATCTTGAAACCACCAGATTGGTTTGTGGTCATCCTAAAACCACCAAATGAGTTTGTGGTCACCCTTAAACCACCAATTTAGTAGAAGACATCAACTTCTAATATTTTTTCAAAGTTCAGAGAGGATCTTAAGCCCTCTAAATATTTTCTTGACACATTGTTGATTGTCAAGTAGTGGCAGTTTTTCAGGCAAGAACAAACTTATGATTAAGGAGGGATGTTAAAAACTCTAATCATAGTTCGTTAGTTTACCTAACTGTTATACAGTTACATGATAGTTATGGTACAGTTATGGTACAGTTATGGTATATTTGTATTATATATGTACGTCTATGTACATTATTAATTGCTCGTTCATTGATGAATATAGAGTATGCATTTTCTACCAATATTTATTTATCTCTGTTTATCATGGTTTCTTGATTGTTTCAATTATTTCCATTATGTTTTTGCATTTTTCTTCATTATTAATCTAACAAAAAAACCCAACTTACAATGAAATACATATTGCAATATAAAAAGACATGAACTACAAGGACAAGCAGAAGTAGAAGCTTACAATATGTAAGGTAATACTCTAATCGTTTTATACACAAGCTATGAGTAAAAACTCAAGTAAAAAGCTTACGATATTTCAGGCAATACTCGATTCTTTCTTCAATTGCTTGGTTGATGAGATAACTGCCAAACGTTCTAGCACAAAATCTTGAATCCAAATCAAGTAGAAAAAGACTAACGGATTCTGAAAAGGACACTCAGATTTTGATGACAGTGTCAAGTAGAAAAAAGACTAACGAAATCATTGTTAAAGTAACCCAAGTAAATTCACTGTAGTAATGGTTGTTGCAATTTGTTGAAAACGGGGAAGTCGGGAATGCTCTCATATCTTTGTGTATGCGTTAATTTTGGAGGTAAGTTGGACGTTTTTCATGAATTTTCCCAAAACAGTTGCATCCCTTCTCTTCATTTTCGTTTCGAATTAAATCTTAGTTGCGGTTTCGGTGAAAATTTTGACTAAGGAATGGCCATATTTTGTTAAATTCGAACTGGTCTATGATTTTATTCTCGTTTAAAAGACTTCGTTGAGGTTTGAGAATAATTTTGATGAAATATTTGTATGAATTTCTTTTCAACGAGAAATTATTGTGAGGATTAAGCGAATTTTAAAGACGCGGACAACAAATTTGAGGTTCACCAAAATCGATTCTTCACGCAAAAGTTCCAAGATCGAGAACTCAATGCCCCACGCTAAACCCAACAAATTAACAATTTTGTTGACACGCAGATTTTGACGCCAAATGTGTCCAGTAGAAAAAGACTAACCAAATCATTGTTAAAGTAACCCAAGTAAAGTCATTGTTGTAATGGTTGTTGCAATTTGTTGAAAAGGGGGAAGCCGGGAATGCTCTCATATATTTGCGTGTGCGTTAATTTTGGAGGTAAGTTGGACGTTTTTCATGAATTTTCCCACAACAATTGCATCCTTTATCTTCATTTTCATTTCGAATTAAATCTTAGTTACGGTTTCGGTGAAATTTTTGACTAAGGAATGGTCGTATTTTGTTAAATTCGAACTGGTCTGTGATTTTATTCTCGTTTAAAAGACTTCGTTGAGGTTTGAGGATGATTTTGATGAAATATTTGTATGAATTTCTTTTAAAATTTGTGGTTTGAGGATGATTTTGATAAAAACATTTGGATGAATTTCAAAATATCGTGAAGATTGAGCAAATTTTGTTAAAATTTACAAGGTATGTATAGTGATGCACACATTCAACAGAGGGTCTCTGCCTAAAAGTCTCAGGAGTAAGGGTAGCATTCAAGAAGACAGCCAAGGTGGGATGGAATGTGATCAATACACATGCGAAGGTTTGATCTAGGGACCACCAGCTTAAAAAGGAAAGAGAAGCAAAGGAAGGTATATCATCTAACATTTTAGAGCATGGGAATAAACTATTGCAAACTACCTATATTTATTATGCAAATAAGAAGTTGAAATTTGTATGCACAGAAAGTAGATTAGTTTGAAAAAAAAAAATGAATATATTTACGGTGGAAATAAGAACTTTTAAATCTTATATGCACAGAATGGTGTCTGGTGTGTTTTTATATGTATAAGTAATAAGTCAAAACATGAATTTAAATAAAATCAATTTAAATTCTCATCATCTAAATCTTGGAAACATGAAAAAGAAACGAAACTATTTATACTCACTATGCAAATAAGAACTTTGAAATTTATGTGCACAGAATGGTGTTTGGTGTTTGCGTGCAGTATCATCAGGATCTGTATCTTCTAAAAGAGGATCTGATTCTGGAGATAATGAATCCGAAACGGGGCGAAGGAAAGCTAGAATAGGAAGGGATACAAGTGGATCTGCAACTGGAGGGTATGGCTCTTGAGCTCAAACTGAGTCTCGATATCGTATCATCAAGAAGTGCAGGACATCTATAGCATAGGCAGGGATGGGGTCGTGGAAGGGATGGGCTCGTGGTAGCAAGAGTATCAAAGGGAAACAAAATGGCATGCAGAAACCTCCGGAACAATTGCCACCTTGAATGATGAAAGTTATATATATTCAAGAACGATGTAACATTTAATGTTCAAGATTAATGCTTAAGTTGAAGCCGGCATTAATCCATCTGGTCGCAATATGTGATATATATAGGCTTCATTTCCTAAGTTTAGTTTCCCATTGTCTTGAAAAGAGGCCAAATAAGACCTCAAAATTTATGATTCGTTAAAAATTTGTTTGGTACCTATTTGATAGGCTGAAGAAAAGTGTTAGATAGAATATAAAACTTAAACTTTAGGTTATATAGGAAATAAATGTATCGAATTGTGTGTAAAATTAATACAAAGACTAGAACCGATTACAATAGTCATTGTTGCCTGAAGGTAGGGACTAATAAGGATATGAAATATGGCTTACATAAACGTGCTTGGAATATAGTGGTAAGAAACATCACATAATGGCTTTGTAACATGAAGTAGACTAATCCATTTGTAAAAGATAAAGTCAAGACCAAACTTCCTAACATGAAGTAGACTAATCCATTTGTAAAAGATAAAGTCAAGGCCAAACTTTGATTATATGTGGAAATGATCATGGTAAACATGATATAATAATATATTTTTTGCTTTTCGTTGGGCATGGAATAATGTGGAAGTCATAGATCAAAAATGCATGATATAACATATATGTAATAATGTCATAATTAGAAGAAAAAAAATGTACAGAATATATTTCGCGAAAAGTGAATTATGAGTGCAAAATATGATAGTGCCATTAGTGAGAAAATGGGTCATATTTAGTGATAGGTCAAGAACCACTACAATTCTACTAAGTATTTCATCAACTTTGTGAAGTACCATGTCAACCTTGCTGAAAACTTGTATTGAACCTGTTTTCATCTGAATAAACATGTAACATGTCCAACATGTATAAATCGTCAAATCGAGTTTTAAAATTTGTAGCAGCAGTTCGACGAGAGCACACAAAAACTTTGTGCAAATAATGTGAAATGATGGGGAGCTTGGCAATGCTTTTATGGCTAAGTATAGACTATAATTATGTTGTGTGTAAAGAGATTGAAGGGTTGATGTAATTACTCTAATGGACCCCTCATGATGAAGACAAATAAGCACATGTGTCTAAGCTACACCATCTCCTATAAGTGAAGGATACATGTGTTGAGATTAACTATGCTTGTGATTGGTATTGTATACTGAATTTCTTTGTTACTAGCATATAAAGTAACATGTGATGAGGTATAGATGAAAGGTGCAGCCAACTCACCTTGAATGCTTAATTGTGACAATTTGTGTAAAACTAGTTTACCTAAATTTTGAGGCGTGGGAGTGATCCTAGGTCAGAGACAATTTTGTGGTCTAGGAAAATTCTCCATGACTTTCATTTTTTGAGACATTTCATGTATATTCGCATTAATCTTTCATCTCCCTCCATTTGTTTGTTTCCACCAAACTTTGTTGCAATTTCATACATTTTAAAACATTATTTTGTACACTCTAAATTCTTCAATATGGGTATTATCGCATTAAAAGTTGTTTCTTTCTAACATGGTTTATCAGTAGGAAAGGTGTATTTAATGTTCGCACATACATTCCATGTCACACCAAAGGTTTAGAAAATGCTTGACTGTGCATTGGAATTAAGACAGTGATGGAATTCAAAATGTTTGGTTATTTTTTGCTTAGGATGAGTTGGGAGGTTATTTGTAGGAAGCTTTTGGGGAACCTCTTTAACTTGTCATACCTAGTAGCACATTGATACTAACCAGTGACACATAGTCACAACCAGTGGAACACATCCACCACAGTAGCATACAACTACTGTCCAGAGACATACAATCTCCACAACAATCATATCATCTGATATCAACCTACATAACAATATCATGATACAAACTGAGTCATCTGAGACATTCTTCCACTCACATCTGTGAGATCTGGAAGAGTATTTTCCCTCATAAAGATAAAAACATCAACCATGGGCTATTTGGACTATTCTTCTCAATCATAGAGGAATAATTGTCCTTGATTTCTGAGCCCAAAAGCTTAGATTAGGCAACAACAATAGATCTTAGATCCAGAGAAAGTTAAAATCATTTGAGTTTGTGAACCCCCCATTGAATGGTGGTTCATCAACATGCAAGGCATGACCTCACCCATCTTCTTCCTACTACTTAGGGTGCTTCTCCATCAATATAGCCATGTCTAGCCTCAAGAACTTATTGTTCTCTAGTTGAGGAGGGGGCAAGTCATTATGGTGCTTTCGACTTTGTCTCTAGTGTTCATTGCATTCTTGAACTAGATGGTATGCTCAGTGGTGTGACCTCCTACTAGAATAGTGTAGACAAGTCGAGCTAGGGGGGGAATAAAGAAGGATAAAGAATTTCCAAAAAAATACAAAATTTTGTTATAACAAACAATAGATGTTACTTTTGGATAGGAGCACAAGACAACATGACTCTTAAGGAATGGTCTATAACTTATGATAAACATCCTCAAGATAAATAATATAGTAGAAAAGGTTCAATAATGGTTCAATTTCCAAATGGTTGTCCATAAAAATATTCATGTTGTACAATCTAAGTGTGCCTAATGGTTAAAAATATGTGTTTACTCCTTGGAGATATTAGGTTCAAATCCAAAGGAGGATAGGGTATGTATGCCTTCATAGACTTTATTATTCAAATTACTACATAGAGAGGGTCCCTTGCCCCACAAACAAGGGGGTAAGTTAGGGAAGATCTAATGATTCTCATTTGTCATATAGTTTTCAACTCGGTTCATAAAGATCCCCATCTAAACTCAATAGGTTTTTGTTCTCAAAATCTTTTAGAAGAATTTGTGGAAGTTCTCTCTCATTGTTCTCTGAGAAGACTCCATCATTCTCTGAGAGGAATCATTTATTAGGCTAATGCAAGAGGCAAATCAGACATGTACTCTATCCTTCAGAAAACTTATGAAAATTGGGGGTGGGTGAGAAATTCTTTAATATCCCCACTATATATGTTTATGAACTCGGTGAAGACAAAAGAAAAGTGGCATTCTTCCAACTGCTTGAATCATTATAGGTTTTCGAGGGTGTCCTCCATGCAGTTTAATATGTTTCACGTGGAGCAATCTTTATGAGACTTGGTTGGATGTGTTGTTTCAGTGCATGTGTGTTTATTCTCCCACTGTTGATGGGCTTTTAGACCCTTCCCTCTCATTTATAGGTTAAATGCTTTGGGAAGAGCCCTAGTTTTGATTGTTATTTTGCATGCAAAGGAGCTCAGTCCTTTGGCTCCCTTTTCTGGTGTGGTCCTCGTGGCAATTCATAGTATTGAATGATTGGTTTTTCTTTTAGTTATTAGTTTCGTTTGTTTTCTTGTTTGCAGAGTCAAGCCCTTTAATTCCTTTTTGTATTTGGTGCTTCAGGTTTCTTGTTTTTCAGTGATCGGTTTCATTTGTTCTCTTGTTGGCAGAGGAACCCGGTTCTCAAGTTTCTTTTTCATGCTCTTCTTTCATTGTGAATCGGAGGTCTCATGAAGTTTACCTTGAAGAACAATATGTTACAATGTATGATTACTCCTAAATGTCATGATGTCTCCACATACTTATTGTTTATATACACGTTCACATTTCAAAAGCATACAATTTTTTAATAAAAACACAACATTCCCAACAAGAAATAATAAAGGAAAAGGAATCATGTCCAGAACCCCGCAACCCTAAAGAACTATATTAAAGATAATTCATTGATGATTAGAACTGTATATATTCTTGCTCCTAGATCTCGTAATGTCTCCACATACTTTTGATGCTTTTATGCATGTCCATATTTCAAATGAACCATAACCTTGAAAAACATAACATATATTTAGTCTATGACCAAAACACATGCTAATGCTCTAAAACCCAGTAATATCTCCACATACGTGTTTTTATACAATGTTCACATTTCAAAAAAATACAAATTTCCAATCAAAACATAACATCCTTAAAAAGTAATAAAAGTTCCCTATTCACAATAAAATAAACATTATGAAAAGAAGCAAACTTCCTAGCATTTTAGTAATAATAATATATCGATTGCCTCACTTACCCTTGCACAAAATACTTTTGAAGATTAAATTAAACAAAACAAAAAACCAAAACATTTGAAATACAACACTTTTGCTTCCATAGTAGAGCAGCATATGATTAAATAAAAAACAATATTTTCCCTTCGCCGACACAAGCATTCAATTGAAGTTTAGTTTAAAGACAGAAAAACAGAGTGAAAAAATATGTAGGGTCTTCATTTTCTCTAAGCTCCTTGAAACATTGACAGACCTGCTTCAAACATCTGCTTTGACAGACCTGCTTCAAACATCCGCAAAATGAGTTACGCAGATGTCATTGGAAGTTCAATTTGAAGACGGAAAAAAAGAATGAAAAAATATGTAGGGGTGAGGCGTATTTATCTCCCATCCATGCTTCAATCAACTCATTTTCTGACTCTTGTCAATCACTAATTCTGGAGCCTCCAATTAACCTTCATTAACCCCCCCAAGAGATGTGAGGTACAGTGAGCTGATCAAGGTGATGTTTAATGTTGTATCTACCTTATTAACTCCCTGCCCGCCCATTTTTTATTTTGAAAAAACTTCCCTTGATTTTCCCACTTAGCTTTTTCCCTCAGATCCATGTTTTGTAATTTAGGAGGGCCAAGTGGTGATAGTGTTATTCGTGAAGAGGCATGCACCCATAATTTCGTGAAGAAACAAAAGTTTTAGGTTGTGCAATTCCAACTCGAACAATAATGCTCCACGAAGTGAAGAAACCTGCTAAAAAGAAGCTCGAGACCGAGTTTAGATTAGAAGAAACTAGCAGCCAACAAGCGGAGAATACCTCAACATTGTTTACATTAGATATATATGTGAGAATAACAAGGTTTTGTTGGTTGTGCATATTGCATTGATTTTCATTCCAATGGATTTGTTGAAGCATAGATCTGAGTCCAAGGAAACTTGTGTTCGATTCCCATAAGATTTTTTTCGTTGAGGCATAGGTATTGGGTTCGATTCTTAAACCCATTATCGGAGGAAAGCGGTGGTGCTACTGGATTTTTTGTGTTGGCCTAAGATATAAAAAATGTGATGCCTGAGTTTTTGGCATTCAGTTATCTCAGTTGTTCCAACTGTGTAACCGTAGTTGTCATTTGTTGTTTTGAACCTGCCACGTTTCTCCTCATAATCGGCACGCCATCAAACTCTATTTATAGACAATGTAATTTCTTGTTTAGGGTAATGTCTTTTGAGTGAGTATTGCCAGTGATAAAGCTTTGTTACTTGTGCACTGTAACAGAGACTTCTAAAATTTCTGTGTGTGAAAACAGAGATACTTTGTTTTTTTTTATTGTTTTGCAATAAACGTACTTTGTACCCTTTTTACTCTTTGGAATAAAGGTTATGACAATGATTTCCTTAATATGAGATCTAATTTTTTTGTTTCTCATAAGCTATAGTTGATAATTACTTATCAGTTTTTTCAAACAAAGTTTATTTTTCTGAATCTGTATTTTTTGGGCGTGACTCCTCAATGAGCACTTAAATCCATTTTAATAATTCTTCATTTGGTATCAGAGTAGAGTTTGTGGTTGTTTGCAACCAAAAGAAGGAGACAATGGCCAAAAATAACAGTTTAGTCCAGTACTAGATTCCTCTTTTCTATGGGTAAAATTATGAGTATTGGAGTGTGAAGATGAGAACTTTGCTCATCTCACAAGATTTATGGATGCATGTTTCTGTAGGGTACACAGAGCCAGTTGATCAAACTATTGTTGATGGGCAAAAATTATCGTCCGTCAATTGGAAGAACGAGTTTGGTCCGGGGTTGTCTAAGTAACCCAAGTCGTTTGGTATAACTCGTTCTGACGGGTTTAATGGCTCCGTTGGCCAATCTAAGAATCCTAAAAGAAACGAAATAAAATAAAATAAATAAATTACTAAATACTATATGTGTGTGTGTGTGTGTGTGTGTGTGTGTGTGTGTGCTCTAATGTGAATGTAATGGGCGTATTTAAGAAAAATATAAATAACTCTCATTTATATACATTATTTACAAGCTGCAAGTTTTAATCTAAACTTACTAAACTTTGTGAAAATAACTGCTTTAACAAAAGAAGATAAAGAAAACACATAAGATATTTTTTATGTTTTCTCTTTATTAATCTAAACTAAAGTAGAAAAATATACTATGAAACAGAAGTATGTGGATGGTCAAAGCCAGACCATATATTTGAGTTTCAAAGACAAACAAACGACAAAAATAAATAAATTAACATGTTAATGAGTTAATCGGCATGCACCCAAACATATGTACGATTAGAGAACATCCAGCTAGCTTGTCCAAGAGATAAACCTGCAATGAATCTTGAAATTGTTCGAAATAAATGCAGAACAGTATGTTGATTGTTGAGTTTTAATAACAGAATGAGAGATGCAATTAATCACTGTGATCTCATGATTGCAAGTAATTGCATTAAGAAAAATCTGTTAGCAAACATGCTTGCATTTAATATTTCAATGAAAATTAAAGGAGAAATCCTGTAATTAAAATTGAATAGATGATCACACGATTAATATCTAAAGCATTAGTTATGGACAACATTTATAAAGGAATTATCCCAATAACATAATAAATGATGAAGACTAAAGCTATCAAAACTTATTATCATATCAAGATAAACAAAAACTTAAATGAAAACACCATCCACAAGAAGCTAAAGCCGAAATGTGCAYTGTTGTTCCATTAAAGTCTATAAATCAAATGTCCATCTTCTGCCCCAAGCGAGGATGCCTTGATTACAAAAATCACAAGTGTTTAAAGAGTTTAGAAAAGCTAAATATCTTATCTTGTGGGATAAGATTAAATCTCCAAAATGATTTGTTGATTACAAAATAGAGGGCAATATAACCACTCCATATCACACTGTATCTCTTAAAACTATAAAAAGTTTGTTCCTGTTTACAAAAATGAGCCAAAGATATGGCTAATAAGCCCAAAAATGATTCATATCATTTGATCACCATAAACTGCCAGATATCCTGAAAGAAAGGGATGAAATAAAGAAATTCAGATATAAATTTAACCAATATCTTCCAAATTTTGAATAAGAATAGACTGGCTACAGAATCTATTGATTTTGTAGCTAGTCTTATTTTAGCAAAAAAAATCTAATTTATTCTATATTAAAAAATAATAAAATAAAAACACAATTTGAGATAAAAACAAATCTTCACCTTCAACTGAAAACTCAATCTGAATCATAAGACTTCAGAATTAACCACAGCTTTAACATACTCAGCATTCTTTATTATTATATTACCAGTTCTCTTCATGCGTTTCCTTGGTTTTTGTGCATCTTGTTTGAGTCTGTGATTTCCAGTCGTTAGTGAGTCAATCTGAGTTGTGAAGGCCTTGATTTTATCTTGCAGGGAGGGCACATCTGTGTAGTATTTTTCTATCCAGAATAAACACACTTCACACCGCAGGTCCAGAACTGTTGATTGAGGGGACGAATGACTGTGTGTCAACACGCTCCCACTATCCAATGTGGAATTTTTACTAAGTTTAATCCCAGGGAAGTTTTTGTCATGCTTCAGGCAGGGTGGTAGATTACCTAGGAAATCGTAGGGCTGATCTGGAACGGTTCTATGGTAACTTGGTTCCTCCTCTTCCAAAAATCTTTTAATTTCGGAATCATAGTCGTCAAGGATATCAATCGTTTTACCCGAGCTTGCATGAGCTTTTGTTTTGTTTCGTAGACTCCTGAAAATTAATCTCCCTGCCCTTTTGTTTTTAAACCCTATATCCGAGTCATTTTTCTTTAACAGTTTGTGTGAATGCTTATTTACAGTCTTTGCATTGGTATTAAGGCAAACATATTGCTCAAGCTCAGGAGATTTAATCACTCTAGGGTCAGCATCATATTGCTCGAACATAGGCTCATCGAGTGTAGCCTTATCACAGGGTTCTTTGCATACGAAAATTGGTCTATCATTGGAAAGAACAGGGGGCTTTTCCAACATAGGCTTATCAACCACAGGAATCTCTACAGGGTTGGCTATAGCAAAATAAAAATAAAATAAAAAAATGTTTATCTCAACCGGAATGAAAAATCTGAGAAATTTACCTCCAAATATCGAGACATATCTCTACAATGATCTAGCTTCTGGAGAAACTTCCCTTGATGAAGGTAAAAGGGCTCATTTTCATTCTAGGTTTTCAAGGGTTTGATCTAATTCGTCACGATTTGCTCAAAAACGCTCCCACAAAAACGTGTGTGTGGCAGGTAAAAATGGGATTGAACAGACTGTAACAAGAGTGAATCAAAAACAACTGCGGGTTTAGATGGTAGTGGTAGGAGGTAAGACCGAGCTAAAACGATGGAAACAAAACTAGGAACACACCAGGGCAACCATAACATAAGCAATGGGATTTACATTCTTGAAATTTGGGCGTTTCTGGTAATGAATTTTAAGAGTACAAAGCATGGCTCAAGACCCTAGCTCGTAATGAGAGGCCTTTCAGATCAACCTACCAGCTAAAACGACGTACAGGGTACGATCCTGGTATGTTAAATTACCACGGTATGTGATGAGTGTGATCGAATTGCAAAGGTTAGGAAAGGATGTGTTTTACAAGCCAAAGCATATCAAAATTTAAAATCAAAATCGACTTACCAGGAATTTTAAAAGAAACAAGCCTATAGTCCATGTCAATCGATTCTTGGTATACAAAGGCTCCAAAATATCAGCTTCTAGTCCATGAGTAACTCAAAACAAATGTTTCTTTGATATATGATAAGCTTCAAAGAAAAAACAACATTCATTAAAAGATTTGTAAGCAGAATGACCCTTCCAAAACCAAGCCTTAGATACAATTGCAATACGAGTATAAGTTTTAATGCTTCATTCATGCTTTCAGTCATGAATGACGTATGAAAACGCAAAATAAAATAAATAGAAACAATCAAAAAATATTTTTTACAACCCACAAGTCACCTTCAAATAGAAATATTTACAGAAGGAGGTGTTGGCAGCTACAAGAATTGTCACTTGTCACTTTACAAGGAAAAAATTATGTAGGGCTGCCAACAATGGCGACTTACTGGGAGAAGCAGTTATCTCTGCATCACCGACGAGTTCATGTTAGGACTGCTTAGAATGATTACAGCTCAAAAAACAACTGAAGGGCATCAAGCATCTCGACAATCATTACATAGTCCAGCTTTAGATATCTTCCTGTTCAAATGAAATCTGGTGACAAATTTTAAAAATGAGAGCAATGATGTTCAAGTCAATGGCTCTGATACTGTTGACAGGGCCACTGCTGCCAGCAGGCGTCCATAGCCTCAGCAGGGATGTCAATTAACCCACTCTGACGCCTCTATCATGTCCAAGAAATTTCAATTCAACATGAAGGATGCTTATGACCATATCCAAATTTATACCTGAGAAGTTTTATTTTTTTTAACCTGACATTGCTTCGCTGCCAGCGGGCCTGTTCAGTACCCCAGCGAAGTTGTCTTGGCATCATGCATGCATTTACCCATTGCCAACAAACCTTTTCAGTATCTCGACGGGTTTACAAACACTTCCCACAACTCTCGAGAAATGATTCACAATCTGATATAAGTTTAAAGATAATCAGAAGAGCGGGGTGATGCTGGAAATTTCGATTTTTACGAGACTTGTTATTTTTCAAACTTTTAATTTTCGCTTGATAATCGTCATTATGATCTGAAAATAGTTTCCTGATGAAACTAATTTTTCGAGGACAGGAAGGCATCCTTGAGTCACTTTCTTAAAAGCAGGGATAGCGTGAAGAGCTTTTAATGATAGTCATGTCTGCTCATAATTGTAAAATGAAACCATGAAATCAATTATGAACAGAAAAACCTCTTTAACTAGTCTGCGCTTTAGGAAATTTCAACAGTTGACGCTTTAACAGTCCTTGACAGTTGTTTTAATATGAAACATTATGTTTTCCCGCCTTGAACCAAAAGGTGACACAGGCACGGTTTAACCAGAAAGCAGTGAAAACAAACAACATGAAAAGAACCAAAAACCAGAAAATAAATCAAAACAGAAAAAATATGTACAAAGATGGATCTGAAAACATCATGTGAAAAATCTCTTGGGAAACTAAAAAAAATAGAAAAAATCCTCATCGATGTGAAAGCAGTCCTACTCGTGGTACCTCGGGTCACGGTTGAATTTACAATTCAGATTTATTTATCTCTTTACTTTCCACTTAAAATTTTCATAATAATAATGTTGCTTTGAAAATAAATACTCAACGAAAAGAAGAGAGAAAAGGATCATGCAGACTTCCCTGACAACAGTCATATTATGGTTCTCGTGGTGCGTCCACTTGTTCTCATGACTACATTATTACAAAGAGAAATAGTGAGGAATAAAACTAAAAGAAAACCTACTCCTAAACCTAACCTAACTACTAAACAAATCAGAATACTACGTGAAGTCATGCTTCCAATGTAGCCATCGGAGTAACTCCAATCCTGCATTGGAAACAAAATCAAACATTACTAACAAGAATGGTAATATATCAAAAAATGACATAAATATATCATACTTGCCTTGATAATCATCATTTAAAAGAAAAGTAAGCATGATCTTACCATTCCCTTGAACATTCTTGTTGTGTGAATCCTCCAGCCATTCGGCAATTTTGTCATTATATGGGTTACAAAAATATGAAAAATTGAGATTATGAAGCTTGTGAGAATTATAGGGACCTGACATAACCATCGGCCTAAACCGAAGTGCCCCATCCTCCTAACAATTTTCCTTTCATTCCATATTTTCTCCATCTGGAGGATATAAAATGAGTGTGTTGAAGTTACCTCCTTGATCTCTAAATAAAGCAAAGATAATCTTATCGTTCCCTGGGAAATTTTCGAGATCTGAATACTCCAACCAATCTGCAATACTATCATGATACATGCAATTACTGACATGGGATGGTTTGAAAGAATTCACATGCGAGAAATATTCCTGGTGAGAATAAAGTATTAGACTATCAAGGAAATAATCTTGTAAAAAGGTCGAATCAAGATGGCGAGAACTTATCATGTATCTCGATCCGAAAATAAGTGTTTCTTTCTCTTGAAACTTTGCATTGAGTTTAGATATTTCAAGGTTAACTATTTGAAGTGAACTAGATGGAACGACCGATAAAACATGATTGGTAGTAATATTTGGTCGATTATATTTTTCAACCTCAAACAATTGATTATGGAAAAATTTAGATTCTTCTCGAAACACAAATTGGGATGTATCAATGGAAGATGAAATTCGGGATTCTTTCAAATCATTTCTTGATTTACCCACAGATAATTGATGAGAATAAAAATTAATATGTTCATGGGCAGAATTATTTCCCTCTTTATCTTCTATTCAGTGATCTCTTTGTACCTGATTATATAATGTTGAATTCTCTTCAAGGTAATATGGAACATGCAATCGCACAACATTAGGATCAAAAATATCAAGGTACAAGGAATAATATGTAGAAGAATTAAGGAGATGGAATGCATCTCTCGAAATGATAGGTATATGTGTTTCGAAATCTAGTTTTGTCCCCTCTTCTTGTATAAACTGATCATCCTCTTTTGCATTCTCTTTCAAATAATACGAGACAATTTTTAAGAAACAATTTGGTTCATCATGCAAGGGAAAAATTGAAGGCAAATCATTAGAGATAGAAGGTTGATTGATAGTATGACTAATGATTTTGTCTCCTATTGATTGATCATGGATCTGTTCAACTAAATTAGGGGCAGATTTATCGTCCACATGATTATCAAATTCACATTCAACCTCTTTTACTTTAGAAACAGTTATAAAATCTATGAGAGTGTGACAATTGTCGTCTTTTAAAGTCAAGGTTCCTTCTTCGACGGGAGGAGAGATTGTTTGCAAATAATGATTAGATGTGACAATTGAATTTTGTAAATTATGATGTTGCTCATGATTTTCCAAAATGAAAGAAGTTAACAAAAATTATGGTGCTTCAAAATCTTCAAGATCAACATCAAAATATGAACCATCTTGAGGTTGAGTGTTAGTGCTTGATTCAGATTGGTTAACAATTAATTGATCTGGCTCGTCTGAGAGAGAAACTAGATATTTAAACCACTCATTAATAGGTGGCATTTCTTTCAAAGGGAACCTAGTACAAATATGAATGAACCTAATTGCAAAATCATCGAATGATTCACCGTTTTCTTTCCTTAAGTAACTTAATTCATCACTTAATTAATCATAATCATAATTGTTAAAGTCTGATAAAAACTCAATTACAAACTCAGACAAAGAATGAATCGAATTAGTTGGAAAAGATTCAAACCAACATTTAACCTGATCTCGGAAAGTGAGAGAGAACAATCTGCATGTAACATTAGGATCAACGATCTTATGTCTTAAACATTCATAAAGAAATTTAGAAATATGGTCTACTGCAGATGTGTTCCCTTCACCATCGAAGGTGAGTTATGAAAAGAGATTAGTTGTCTTGTTGGTAATAACTAGTAGTGAGAAGTGGAAAGCATGTTCCAACATAGTGATTTGGGGAGCCATGGGGAAATTGAATATATTTGAAATAAAAGCTCCTACAAGGCCATCTTGTCAGTCGACCCTCCTTCTAGCGCCATTTGTTGATGGACGAAAATGACCGTCCATCAATTGGAAGAACGAGTCTGGTCCGGGGTTGTCTAAGTAACCCAAGTCGTTTGGTATAACTCGTTCTGACGGGTTTAATGGCTCCATTGGCCAATCTAAGAATCCTAAAAGAAACGAAATAAAAGAAAAGAAATAAATTACTAAATACTATATATATATATATATATATATATATATATGCTCTAATGTGAATGTAATGGGTGTATTTAAGAAAAATATAAATAGCTCTCATTTATATACATTATTTACAAGCTGCAAGTTTTAATCTAAACTTACTAAACTCTGTAAAAATGACTGCTTTAACAAAAGCAGATAAAGAAAGCACATAAGATATTTTTTCTGTTTTCTCTTTATTAATCTAAACTAAAGTAGAAAAATATACTATGAAACAGAAGTATGTGGATGGTCAAAGTTAGACCATATATTTGAGTTTCAAAGACAAACAAATGACAAAAAGAAATAAACTAACATGTTAATGAGTTAATCGGCATGCACCCAAACATTTGTACGATTAGAGAACATCCAACCAACTTGTCCAAGAGGTAAACCTGCAATGAATCTTGAAACTATTCGGAATAAATGCAGAACAGTATGTTGACTGTTGAGTTTTAATAACAGAATGAGAGATGCAATTAGTCACTGTGATCTCATGATTGCAAGTAATTGCATTAAGAAAAATAGGTTAGCAAACATGCTTGCATTTAATCTTTCAATGAAAATTAAAGGAGAAATCATGTAATTAAAACTGAATAGATGATAACACGATTAATATCTGAAGCATTAGTTATGGACAACATTTATAAAAGAATTATCCCAATAACATAATAAATGATGAAGACTAAAGCTATCAAAACTTACTATCATATCAAGATAAACAAAAACCTAAATGAAGACACCATCCACAAGAAGTTAAAGCCAAAATGTGCATTGTTGTTCCATTAAAGTCTGTAAATCAAACGTTCATCTTCTGCTCCGGGCGAGGATGCCTTGATTACAAAAATTACAAGTATTTAAAGAGTTTAAAAAAGATAAATATATTATCTTGTGGGATAAGATTAAATCTCCAAAATGATTTGTTGATTACAAAATAGAGGGCAATATAACCACTCCATATCACACCGTATCTCTTAAAACTATAAAAAGTGTGTTCATGTTTACAAAAATGAGCCAAAGATATGGCTAATAAGCCCAAAAATGTTTCATATCATTTGATCACCATAAACTGCCAAATATCCTGAAAGAAAAGGATGAAATAAAGAAATTCATATATAAATTTAACCAATATCTTCCAAATTTCGAATAAGAATAGACTGGCTACAAAATCTGCTAATTCTGTAGCTAGTCTTATTTTAACAAAAAAAATCTAATTTATTCTATATTAAAAAATAATAAAATAAAAACACAATTTAAGATAAAAACAAATCTTTACCTTCAACTAAAAACTCAATCCGAATTATAAGACTTCAGAATTAACCACAACTTTGACATACTCGGCATTCTTTATTATTATATTACCAGTTCTCTTCAGGCGTTTCCCCAGTTTTTGTGCATTTAGTTTGAGTCTGTGATTTTCAATCGTTAGTGAGTCAATCTGGGCTGTGAAGGCCTTGATTTTAGCTTGCAGGGAGGGCACATATGTGCAGTATTTTTCTATCCAGAATAAACACACTTCACACCGCAGGTCCAGAACTGTTGATTGAGGGAACGAATGATTGTGTGTCAACACGCTCCCACAATCCAATGTGGAATTTTGACTGAGTTTGATCCCAGGGAAGTTTTTTTCATGCTTCAAGCAGGGTGGTAGATTACCTACGAAATCATGGGGCTGATCTGGAACGGTTCTATGGTAACTTGGTTCTTCCTCTTCCAAAAATCTTTCGATTTCAGAATCATGGTCATCAAGGATATCAATCGATTTACCCGAGCTCGCATGAGCTTTTGTTTTGTTTCGTAGACTTTTGAAAATTAATCTCCCTACCCTTTTGTTTTTAAACCCTATATCTGAGTCATTTTTCTTTAACAGTTTGCGCAAATTCTTATTTACAGTCTTTGCATTGGTATTAAGGCAAACATACTGCTCAGGCTCAGGAGATTTAATCACTCTAGGGTCAACATCATATTGCTCGAACATAGGCTCATCGAGCATAGCCTTATCATAGGGTTATTTGCATACGGAAACTGGTCTGTCATTGGAAAGAATAGGGGGGTTTTCCATCATAGGCTTATCAACCACAAGAATCTCTACAGGGTTGGCTGTAGCAAAATAAAAATAAAATAAAAAAACGTTTATCTCAACCGGAATGAAAAATATGAGAAATTTACCTCCAAATATCGAGACATATCTCTGTAATGATCTAGCTTCTGGAGAAACTACCCATGTTGAAGGTAAAAGGGCTCATTTTCGTTCTGTGTTTTCAAGGGTTTGATCTAATTCATCACGGTTTGCTCAGAAACGCTCCCGCAAAAACGTGTGTCTGGCAGGTAAAAACGGGATTGAACAGACTGTAAAAAGAGCGAATCAAAAACAATTGTGGGTTTAGATGGTAGTGGTAGGAGGTAAGCCAGAGCTAAAATGATGGAAACAAAACTAGGAACAAACCAGGGCAACCATAACATAATCAATGGGGTTTACATTCATGAAATTTGGGCATTTCTGGTAATGAATTTTAAGAGTACAGAGCATGGCTCAAGACCCTGGCTCGTAATGAGAGGCCTTTCAGATCAACCTTCCAGCTAAAACGACGTACAGGGTACGATCCTGGTATGTTAAATTCCCACACTATGTGATGAGTGTGATCGAATTGCAAAGGTTAGGAAAGGATGTGTTTTACAAGCCAAAGCAAATCAAAATTTAAAATCAAAATCGACTTACCAAGAATTTTACAAGAAACAAGCCTATAGTCCATGCCAATCGATTCTTGGTATACAAAGGCTCTAAAATATCAGCTTATACTCCATGAGTAACTCAAAACAAATGTTTCCTTGATATATGATAAGCTTCAAAGAAAAAAACAACATTCATTAAAAGAGTTGTAAGCACAATGACCCTTCCAAAAACCAAGTCTTAGATACAATTGCAATACGAGTATAAGTTTTAATGCTTCATTCATGCTTTCAGTCATGAATGAAGTATGAAAAGGCAAAATAAAATAAATAGAAACAATCAAAAAATCATTTTTACAACCCACAAGTCACCTTCAAATAGCAATATTTACAGAAGGAGGTGCTGGCAGCTACAAGAATTGTCACTTGTCACTTTACAAGGCAAAAATTATGTAGGGCTGCCAACAACTGCTTATAGTGCATTATCAGTTGATCAGAAGATAGAATTGAAGGAGAATAGGAAAAGGGATGCTAAGGCTCTATTTCTTCTTCAAACAGGAGTTGATATCTTTGTGTTTCCAAAAATTGCAGAATGTGGAATTTCCCATAATGCTTGGGAAACTTTGGAAAAATATTATAAAGGTTCTGTCAAGGTAAAGGTTGTTAAACTTCATATGTTGAGATGATATTTTGAGTCTCTATCTATGAAAGAAAGTGAAAATGTTGAATTTTTTATCACTAGAGTTCTGAATATTGTAAATGTTATTCATGCTCATGGTGAAATACTTGAAGATAGGAAGATTGTTGAAAATGTTTTAAGAATTTTACCCAAAAAGTTTGATCCAATTACTATTGTTATAAAAGAGTCAAGGGATTTATCTCAGCTACCCCTTACTGATTTATTTGGTAGTCTTCAAGTTCATGAAGACAGGTTGAAAAATAATGAAGAACCTTTTGATCAGGCTTTTCAAAGTAAGTTGAAAGTTGATGAAAATAAGAAGCAATTTTCAATTGCCATGACTGAAGCTTATACTCCTATTTTTAGAGGAGGTAGAGGTCGTGGCAGAGGTAAAGGAAGAGGTGGTCGAGGTAAAGGAAGAAGCAGTAGCTCTAGCAGAGGCATTTTTCATTGTAGCTACTGTAATAAAGATGGTCACCTTGAAAGCTATTTCTTTAAGAAGAAGAGAGACACCTCGCAAGCAAATTTCAGCAAGGAAGAAGGTGAAACCTCTCAAACTTTGTTTCTTACAAGTAATTACCTTGAAGCTAAAGATGATTTTACATGGTATTTAGATAATGGTTGTTCAAATCATATGACTGGAAACAAAATTTTGTTTGTAAAGCTAGATGAGAGTGTGTTCAGGGAAAAGTAAATTTTGGCAATGATAATGAAGCAGATATAGTGAGTAAAGGTACCCTTGCCATAAAAGTCAAGAATGGAGGTGTTATGTATGTAAAAGATACTTTGTTTGCTCGAGGTTGAAGGCACAATTTGATTAGCATAGGGCATCTAAACTCTAAAAATTACAAGATTGTTTTTTAAGGAAGGTTTTGTAGGATATTTAACAATACTGCCCTAGTTGATGAAGTTCCTATGACAGAAAATAGGATGTTTTTGATGAAAATGGAATCAAAACTAACTTGTTTGAAGGCCTCAGTTGATGTGTCTTGGATTTTGTTAAGAACCAAACATCAATATATCATAGAAAAACCTCAGGAAAAGTACTCAACGCCTTGAAAAAGAGATAATTTCAGATAATAAGCCTCTTCGAGGGGGCAACCTCCTTTTACCCCACTTAAATGTTCAAGTACAAG
>ML776828.1:708504-754309 GCA_009831015.1 Picea engelmannii | reverse complement strand
GAAAATGTCTCCTTGGTATATATAGGAGACTAGGAGGTATAATTACAACTAATGGCCTAAAGCCGACATAAATAAAATAACATTACTAATATAATATGCCCCAATTAAGGGGTAATGAGCCAATATTAGGGCTTAACAGATTTGGCACAAAAGGTTAGGACACCTTAATTTTGGATCTCTTTCTATGCTGCAAAAGAAGAATTTAGCAACAGGTTTATCCTCTTTCACAAATCCTAATAATAAGATATGTGAAGGTTGTGCAGTAGGGAAGCAACATAGAGACAACTTTTCCCAACATCATTTTAGAGCAAGTGAACCTTTGGCTTTAGTACATGCGGATATTTGTGGCCCAATGCAAACTTTGTCCCTTGCAGAAAACAAATATTTCCTTCTTTTTGTCGATGACTTTTCAAGAATGTCCTGGGTTTATTTTCTAAGTGAGAAGTGTCAAGCTTTTAGCTTTTTTAAAAAATTTAAAGCACATGTTGAGAAGGAATCAGGGTTCTATTTGAAAGTTTTAAGAACTGATAGAGGAGGAGAGTTCACCTCCAATGATTTTAAAGATTTTTGCAGCTCACATGGCATCAAAAAGGAGTTAACTACAACTTATACTCCTCAACAAAATTGTACATCGAAAAGGAGAAATAGAACAATTATAGAGATGGCGAGATGTATGTTAAAAGAAAATATTTTGTCAAACATGTATTGGGCAGATGCAGTCCATATGGCTACATATATCCTCAACAAAATTCCTACAAAGATTGTAAAAAATTATACTCCTTATGAAGCTTGGTTTTGTAGAAAACCAACTATTTCTCATCTGAAATTTTTTGGGTATGCATGCTTTGTTCACATTCTTGCACAACAAAGACAGAAATTAGATGGAAAATCAATGAAATGTGTTTTCATTGGATATTCAAAAGAAATAAAGGCTTATAAGTGTTTTGATCCACTTACTAATAAACTTTATGTTAGTAGAGGTGTGATCTTTGATAAAGGGGGGGTTTATCAGAAGAATGAAGGAGAAGATAAAGAGCTTACTCCACATATTGAAAAATTGATTTTTGATAACAATGATCAATCTTTGCAGCCTTCTGTTGTAAGAAATGAAGGCTCACCTTCAAGGAGTTCTCCATCAGATTCATCTTCATCTTCTTCGTCAACCAGATCTCAAGTTGATACTCAAACAACACCTCCATCTAGTCCTCCTAGAAAAACTAGAAGTTTGAAGGAAATTTATGAGACATCAAGGTATGTTAATGATCATTTTTCTCTTGTTTCTTCTGCAAATGTTGAGCATCTCAATTTTAAAGAAGCTTGTTTTGTTGAGCCATGGGTGCAAGCAATGGAGGATGAAATGTCTCAAATACAAACAAAAAAATGACACATGGAAGTTAGTTGAACTCCCTCATGGAAAATCTTCCATTGAAGTAAAGTGGATTTACAAGCTGAAATTTAATATGGATGGAAGCATTTCAAAACACAAGGCACATTTAGTTGCAAAGGGGTATGTGCAACAAGAAGGCATCGACTATGAAGAGACATTTTCTCCTGTAGCAAGAATGGAAACTATAAGAACTTTTATTTTCATACCATCTCAATTAAAACTAATAGTTTATCAAATGGATGTTAAATCTGCTTTCTTAAATGGATATTTAAAGGAAGAAGTTTATGTTGAACAACCTCAAGGTTTTATTGTTGAAGGTAAATAAGATAAGGTGTATAGGCTTAAGAAGGCACTTTATGGTCTTAAACAAGATCCTAGATCTTGGTACTCTAGGATTGATAAATACCTTCATGATCATGGTTTTGTTAAGTGTTCTTCTGAAAGTGCGGTCTACAAAAAGGTCATTGGATCAGATTTTATTATTCTTTGCTTGTATGTAGATGACTTAATATTTATGGGCACCTCAATATCACTTGTGAAGGAGTTTAAAGAAGAAATGAAATTAGAATTCGAGATGTCTGATTTGGGAGAAATGCAATATTTTTTGGGCATGCAAATCAGACAAACAGCTGAAGGTATATCTATTTTCTAAACCAAATATGTTGAAGACATGTTGAGGAGGTTTAACATGCAGAATTGTAAAGATGTGAGTACTCCTCTTGTTGTTGGGAGAAAATTGATGAAAGAAGATGAATCTTCTCTCTGTGATGTCACTCTCTATAGATCCATGGTTGGCAGCTTAATGTATCTGACCACTACTAGACTAGACATTATGTTTTTTGTAAGTCTAGTTGCTAGGTTCATGAATCAACCTCATGAGTCTCATTAGCAAACAGCTAAAAGAATACTCAGATTTGTAAGTGGTACCAGATTTTTTGGATTGTTTTATAATGCTACTAATAAATTCAATGTTGTAGCATACACAGATGCAGACTGGGCAGGTAGCTTGGATTATCGCAAAGTACTTCAGGATATGATTTTATTTTTGGAGGAAATCTTGTTTCCTGGAGCAGCAAAAAGCAACCCATAATTGCTCTTTCTACAGCCGAAGTGGAGTACATTGCAGCATCATCTACAAGCACTCAAGTCATTTGGATGGCAAGATTGTTAGAAGAATTGGGCATGGAAATTCGTAAACCTATTAAAGTTTATTGTGACAATCAAAGAACAATCTCTATGACAAATAATCCAATTTTCCACAGCAGGAGTAAACACATTGACATTCTCCATCACTTCATTAGAGAGCTTGTCCAACAAGAGTTTCTCTTTTTTGAATTTTGAAAATCTGAAGATCAACTTGCAGACATTTTTATGAAGGCTCTTCCAAAGGATTGATTGTAGAAACTCATATCACAGTTGGGAATCCTCAAACTTGAAATCAAGGGAGAGATTGAAAAATTCGATGCCTAAGTTTTTTGCATTCAGTTATCTCAGTTGTTCCATCTTTGTAACCGTAGTTGTCATTTGTTGTTTTGAACCTGCCACGTTTCTCCTCCTAATCAGCACGTTTCCATTTTTATTCATTGAATTGAAGCCCATCAAAATATATTTATAGAGAATGTGATTTCTTGTTTAGGGTAATGTGTTTTGAGTGAGTATTTCCAGTAATAAATCTTTGTTACTTGTGCACTTTAACAGAGACTTAAGAAATTTCTGTGTGTGAAAACAAAGATACTCTGGGGTTTTTTTACTGTTTTGCAATAGAGGTACTTTGTACCCTTTTTACTGTTTGGAATAAAGGTTATGACAATGATTTCCTGAATATGATATCTGGTTTTTTTGTTTCTCATAAGCTATAGCTAATAATCATTGATCAGTTTTTTCAAACAGAGTTTATTTTTCTAAATCTGTATTTTTTGGGCGTGACTCCTCAGTGAGCACTTAAATCCATTTTACAGATTCTTCAAGATAGCCCTATGTTGTGTCATATATTTCTATCTATGTGATGAGGATTTTGGTCTTACTGAGAATTGCGACAACTTCTTCTAATGTCATTCCCTTAGAAGCGAAGAGATTGAGCATAAGGTCTATGTTGATGGTTGTAGAGGGGAGAAATTGATCGGCTAATACATTGTTGGTCAAGATTGAATCCCTTCTTCCCAGAGGAATCGCAATGGTTGTTGGCCCTCCAGATAAACGAACCGCGCCGCAAGATTCTAATGCAATAATGTTCGTGCATGATACTGTGCCTGGGCATGATGCTTCAACTACAGACTTTATTCTGTCGATCACATTGATTTTTCGGATTCCGAAGCTTTTTTCTAAAAGTAGCTCCGATAAAATGGGTCCTTCAAAATCCAGCAATATGGATGCATCACAGCCCTGTAAAAATCAAAGTATGAGTTCAGCCAGAATCCACATAATTCTAAAACCACAACAGAAATTATATGCCCGAGATTGGAATTTTGAGAGCTTCTATGGTTGTATATTATAGGCTTCGAATAGGCTTTGGAGTTGTCAACTTGCAAAATACATTTCTAATATTTTTAAGTGTACGAATTTCCATTCGAAGTTCAACGAAGATTTCACTTTATACATTGAAAAGTTCCCAGCTTTTGTTGTAACTTGAAACATTTATATCAAACTTGAAACTTGGTGTAACTTACTTGCACTTGGCAGTCATGGAAGAGGAGACGAAGCAAGGAAGCAGGAGTGGTGGGATCCGTGAGAGCCACTGTTTAAAGTGTCCCATAACAAGTTGCTCCAAATTCGGGCATGTATTTACTTGATAGTCCACGGCCATCTTTGTTGATACTAGTCCTCTGCCTCTGCCTGAAATCAACACAAACATACTGAAAACCAATGCAAGACACACATTACCACCGTGGAATCGCACCATTTTTTTCTTGATGCTGATATTCTTCAACTACACTTACAGAACCTTCAAATCAAATTCAAGACACCTTTTATGGTGCTTGAATTCATGTGTTGGTTTCAGTCATTCAAACTCTGCACTGCAAATGCCAAATGGAAATTCCCTTAGGACTGGGCTAACTCGAGAGCAATCTTCCCTCCTGAGTTACTTTTCCGGCAGGTTTTTCGACAGCCTGCTTTTAAATTTCCGATCAATCCATAACTCTAATCGATTTTCTAAGCATCTGGGTTGGTTTAAAATGGGGCAAAACCCCTGGGATAAGTTTCTGAAATGCATGGAACTTTGATCCATGAGAAACTCAAACTACCCCTGAAAATTTGACCAGATTCAGGTCCATTTTTTTGCCTGGAAAAATGGAACTCGGGAGGGAAGATTGCTTCCAAGTTAGCCTACTCTATTCCCTTATGCTGAAATGAACTTTGTTCAAAAATGTCAGACAATATGTTGACTTCACTAATTTATCGAAGTAAAACAAACATGAAGGCAGACCGTAATAGAGTGCCTTGTGTTTTAAGGTGTACTCAGCCATGCGACGACACCATTGTTGGACAGGTGCCCTCCATTCTTTCATTGTTGTGCATTGAACGAAGTAGCATTCATTACCTCCATTAAGAGATCCCTTGCGAGCAGGTAGGAGAGGATCTCAATATACTCAACGACTCCATGAGTAAGTTACCAAGTGGATAACTTCAATCTGGGAGAATTTTTTACTTAAAAGTTATAGTTGCTAAAAGTTAAAGCCATTCTTCAATCAATCAATGCATCCATCTGGGAGAAATTCTTTAAAATATAATGCAAGAGAAACAAAATGTAATGTAAGAGCAGATTTAACCAAATTTGTAGAAAACCTCCATTAAAGCACAGGTAAAAAGAAAATCGAAGTGACTCATGGATTCCCATGTGTGAATGTAATTTGGTTGTAGGTCTAGCGTTCAATTATGAAAATTCATCGTTTCAGAGGTGATATCACTCCATTGCAGATCAAATTAAATAATGTGGAGGATTGTATGCAACAAGCTGCAAGTGTCAGGCAGTAGTGGCTTAATAAATTTGTAGACATTGCAGCCTGCGATTGTAATTAAGGAGTCGGTGTATAATGGATAGAAAAAACAAGGAGGAAAGGTGATGCAATCATGACCATTGCTTGCTAACTGTGATTCCAAAGCTTGCTTCTATCATTTATTTGGATGATGACAATGGGTAGCATGTTAGAAAAATGTGTCGGTCCAGATAGGCACATTCATTGTGTGTGTGAATATTAGCAGTTGTGCAAACATGGAAAACGTGAAACAATATATTTGGGTATGGACAAAATATCTTATGTCATTAGTCAATCAATTTCAGAGAGTGGGTCTCCCAAATCAATATGACCAAGCATAGAATTACAATAATAATAATAACAATCTAATTTTAAATTCATTGTCAATCCAAATAGCAAATCACGCTAGTACATTTGGGTCAAATTCTGACGGCACGTTAGATGCAATTGTTACTTTATATTGTCGGGAGAACGACAAACAGCAGACCCCCTCAAACGTCGTTTCACATGATGTTGCTTTTCCGATGACATAGATGTTGTCTCTCTTGCGACATTTCATGCGGACATGTGCCATCTCGGATTTGACTATCCAAACCCCATATAGTTGTCGCTACAGCGACGCCAGAGACATCAGAATTCTGATTTCCCATTTCGTCATTCTCCACTACGTGGACGTCATGGGACCGACGATATGGATGTCATAATATCGACATGAGGTAACATCGCACAACTGAAATTAAGATATATATCATGACATGGATGCCATGGGAAGCGACATTATGGACGTCATAATACCATTGTATGGTATGGCATGGGAGTGATGTTATCGATGTCGTAATACGGACGTTAAGCTATATATCACTGACGTATATGCCATGGGAGCAAAGTTATGGGAGGTCGCAATTCCGACATATTGTAACGTCGCTCAAGCGACGTTAAGTTATATATCACTGAAGTATATGACATGGGAGTGACGTTACAATACGTCGGAATAGCGACGACCTGTAGGTTTTTTTTTTTTAATGTTTGAAATCAAAATTTTCAATGAAAATTGAAAATTTCTTTACTTTTCCAGTATTCGTTGTTGGTTTACTCCAATCAAATTATTTCATTATTTATTTTGACATATCACTCCTAATTAATAATAATTCATTGATTATGTCAGAATTGAATGAAAGATCATACAAAGTTAAATTGATTCAAAATAGGCCCATTGGTTCAAGGAGGTGGGTCCTTAATTAATAATCATTTAAGACTATGTGGTTTCCATAATAAAAATGATTGATAAGTTGAGATATATTATATAAGGTTATCACATATTTAAACATATTGCTCACGACTATTCCCACAATATCTTGAAGAAATCTACTATTGGATATATCTTCATGGAAATTGTAGAACCAATTTGGTGTGGCAGGATTTAATAGATGGAGTGTGTTATTCATCAAATTGGATTGGAACCTCATACATTCGATAGTTGATCACTCATTCTCCTTCCCAGCCTATATATCATAGAATAATTGTACCTACTATCTTGTGGTTAGGACTACTCTTATTCCCACCCCGCTACGATCAAGAGAAATGGCGACTAAGCATTGAAATTTGGTTTTTGGTGTAGTGCATAGCATTCATTCCTCGGCATTTATTAAGAACAATAAGGCCAAAGTATTTAATGATTATGAATTTATTCATGGCTAGAATCAATGCTTCACAATGAGGATCCCGCCTCCTAAAGAGGATTGGTCATCTGAGATAATCGATGACCTGATAGAGAAATTCCAACTAATTGATTGTGTGGTCATCCTCCAATTGATCAAACAATTGACTTGATATACTATTGACAACATGATACACAATTTTGAAACGCCAAGCAAGCAGAAGAAAAATATAATCGTAGTTTTGAATGACTGGTAAAGAGACAAAGGACTTGCATCAACAGTTCTAGTTGTTAGCCAGTGTCAGATCAAAGTCTAGTTTATATCCTATTGAATGTTGTAAAAATAAAGGTAACGGGAAAACCTAAATAGAGAAATTGTGTACTTTTTAGTTTTTTGTCCCCTTCCACATCTTACTCCTACTTCCCATCCCATTTATGATATGGGTCAAGGAAAGAAACTATAGTAATGAGTTCTTATTCAACATTAGGTGTATATTAGATATTTATTAGGAACTAGGGGTTAAGATCTTGAATCACATAAACATTAGACTTGAATCATATTTGGGGACTCTAGGTAAGGGAAGCAAAGGACCATGTGTGAATTTAATTTGGTTGTAGGTATGTCCTCATTGGTGATTGACCACTAATTTATGATAAGTTTTTTCACCTTTGAAAGAGAATTTTACATTATATAATGATCTCGATTTTATGAGCAGAACGAAATGACTACAGATTATTAGCATATGCTTAACACAAAAAAATAGAGATACAGTAAAACTGGTCTTCTATTCAATAAGGAAATAAGTTGAAACTGTAAAATGCAGCGGAAAACAAGCTTGTTGGAATGGTGGTGGCTTATCTCTCGGAAGAGATGTGAAGGTTGCACTCATTCGCAAGAAGATGATTAAAATGAGGCTCTGAAGGCCTTTTTACAATAAACAGGAGTGTCAAAAACCCTAAACATCCAAAAAAATAACCCTAGGAGATGAAGCGCCAAAAGTCATGTGGGCCCAGTTTGGGTAAGTCGGTACATCAACTTCCCGAGGTCATAATTTTTGCATACGATCTCCATTTTAGGCGTACGATAGCCCGTTGGAAAGATATATCTGAGGACTACAATTGTTTATAAAAATATCATGATCATATTTTTCGATTGCTACATACCCAAAAAAACATTGTTTAGGGCCTCAAAACAGCTCCGAAAATTCAGGACCCGAAAATCTGCTAAAAATAGTAAATTACCAAAATTGCGAGAAAGTTGTTTTGAGCCAGCTGGAAAAGGTGGGTGGAAACCGATATCCACTTGGATAAATCCTCCCTCCTTCGGAAGCAATTGTCTCCATTGTGTTGAGTTCCCCCATCAGATGAGGAAATTTCTGTTGAATTTGGCCCCGGGTGAGCCACTTGCCTTGGTGCAGGCACTGCCCTGCTTTGACGACTCGATAAAGTTGGATCCTTTATTGTCGAGTGCCCTTGATATGTGTGTCCAAAATCTTATCACTGGATGCTTGTTGTATGCAGTTGGGGTTGAGATTTGTTGGTGTCAGTTGTTCTGCTACGTCTAAGGTGTCCAATAATGGTGGGAAATAAGGCCGAAGGAGGTCCACGTTGAACATTGGGTGCAGGCCAAGGAAAGGAGGAATGTTGAGCTCAAAAGCATTACCCCCCACAGCCTTGGTGATGGTGTATGGCCCATAACATAGTGGGAAAAGATTCTGATGGGGTCATGTAAGGCGTTCTTTCTGCAATTGAAACCAAACTTTGTCGCCCACCTGAAACTTATGTGGCACCCAATGTTGATCATGGTGTTGCTTGTACTTGTCATTGGACTTATGTAGGATATCCGGAACCTGTTGGCAGATGTGTTGGATCTGCTCAATGAACCAGGTGGATTTGCAAGCTTCAGTTGGAGTAGGAGATGAGTCGGTCGAGGTGACCGCAAGGGGAAGTGCAATATCTATGGGACCCAATGGTTGGAATCCAAACCCCACCTAAAAGGGGTTGTGTCTGGTTGAGCTATGAAGAGCTCGGTTGTAGCTATGCTAGACATAGGGAAGACTCTCATCCCATGTGTGAGGGTGCTTGGAATTATACATGCACAGGATATGCATGATCATTCAATTTACGACCTTAGTTTGGCCATCTGTATGGGGGTGGAAGGTCATGGATTTGGTGATCTTGGTGTCCAGCAGTGACCAGAGGCTCGATCAGAATGTGTTGAGAAATCGACTGTCCTGATCTGAGACAATGGTTTGTGGGATTCCAAAATGTACCCAGACTCGTTCAAAGAAGAGCTTGGCAGTGGATTCTGCTATGATGCTCTTCTTGCAGGCAACCAGAATCGCCATCTTAGAAAAGCGATCAACAACCACAAAAACATAGTCATTTCTCTGCTTGGTGGACGGGAGGCCCGACATGTAGTCCATTGCGATGGATTCCCATGGCCTGTCAGGAGTAGGAAGAAGGGTGTACAGGCCCTATTTCTTAGTGGTCGGTTTGGCAATGGCACAGGCAGTGCAGGACCTGATATACTTGTTGACCTCATGTCAAACTTTCATCCAGTAGAAATGTTTCGGTAGCATTGCCACTGTCTTTTCGACACCAAAGTGTCCTGCCACCTGACTGAAGTGGGATTCTCAGATCAGTTTCGCTCGCTCGCTTGATGGAACACAGATATGGCCCATACGACACAACAACCCCTCCTGAAGATGGAAATCATCGACAACTGTGTTTTCCCCCACCATTTGGTAGGTGGTGGAGAATTCTAGGTTTGTCTCATAGATTTGGGGCCATCCATAGGTCTCATAGCCGCAAGAGTCTAGCACCGTGGTGAGTGTCGCGAATGGCGGTCTACTGAGGCAATCAGCGACGCGGTTGGTGCTTCATATTTTATACTTGATGTTGAGGTGGAATTGTTGTAAATATGTGGACCACTTTTGATGGTTGTCATTCTATATTTTTCCTTGTGTCTGCATGAACTACAGTGGCTTATGACTAGTGTGTATGACTGTCTTCGTCCCAAGAATGTAATGTCTCCACTGGCGGTAGGATTTCACAATGGAGTACATTTATTTGTCATAAGTAGGGTACTTACGGACAACATCTAATAGTGTCTCACTATGATAGGCCATGGGGTGGCCGTGCTAAGTGAGAACGGCACCCACAGCATACTCTGAAGCATCTGTCTCGATCTCAAAGGGTTTTTGCAGGTCTGGTAGTGAAAGAACTGGGGTTGAGCACAAGTGTTGCTTCAAATCATCGAACGCTTATTGTTGGGACCGGCCCCACACAAATTTTTCCTTACCACCACCCCTGCTTATTTGGCTGAGGGCCCATGCAATATGGGAGAATCCCAACACGAAATTGCGATAGAAATTGGCAAGGCCCAAGAAGCTTCGAAGCTCAGTGAGTGTGGTTGGGGTTGGCCAGTCACAGATGACTTCGATCTTGGATGGATCCACATGTACGCCATGTTGATCAACAATGTATCCTAGGGAATGGACCCTTTCCATGCCAAAGGAGACTTTTTCCAAGTTATCGTATAGCTTGTGTTGTCGCAGGGTGTGAAGAACCTGTTGAATATGCCGCAAGTGTTCTACCCAAGACTTGCTATAAATGAGAATGTCATCCAGATACACCACTACAAAAGTATTGGTGAATAGTCGCGGGATATCGTCCAGCATCCTCATGAAATTGGTTGGAGCATTTTTCAAACCAAAGGGCATGACCAACCATTCAAAAATGCCTTCCTTTGACTTGAAGGCGGTCTTCCATACATCTGTATGTTCTATCGAGACCTGGTGGTGGTCAGACTTCAAATCAATCTTACTGAAGTATTTGGCCCCCGTGAGTTGATCAAGGAGGTCATCGATTCGAGGAATTGGGTACCGGTTTCTGACTGTGATTTTATTCAGGGCTTGATAATCAATGCAGATTCGTCAGGTTCCATATTTCTTCTGTACCATCACGATTGGGCTCCCGCAAGGTGATGAGATGGGGCGGATGTGCCCCTTGTGGAGCAGTTCTTGGATCTGTTGCTTGATCTCCTCATTATCTAACATAGAGTGGTGATAGACTGTCCCATTGGGAAGCGGTGTGTCATGGGTCAAATCGATGGGGTGCTTGACCTGACAATGCAAAGGTACCCTAATAGGTGAGCAGAAGATATCTGAGTATTTTTCAACGACCTTATCTACTTGCTTTTGCTGTGTGGAGAGGTTGGCCACAGAGACCCTAGATGTGGTTGTGATCTTTCGCTCATCCTGAGAGAGAATCACGAAGAACCCCATCTAAGAGATGACCTTCCTGCATTGCTTGGCAGAGATCAAGGAAATAGCACTAGGTGGGACTGCCTCAGGTATCTTGTACAATTTCCTGTTCAAAGTAATAATAACACTACGAGGCCTAGACTCATATACAGCATGATGTTTCCATAAATAAGGTTGGCCCAAAAGAACATCACAAACTTTGAGAGGATCAACATAACACAATACCTCGTCTTTGAAGGGCTTAATGTCGTACGACAGTTGGCACTATTGGATGACGCGGAGATTGCTTCCTTGGCGGAGCCATCCAATGGTGTAGGGTTATGGGTGCGACGTTGTCGACAAGGCCAGCCGCTTGAAAACCTCTGCTGAGATGAGGTTCTTCTGGCTACCGCTATCAATGATGAAGTGCAGCAGGGTGCCTTTTACCCACATCTGTGAATGGAAGAGGCGCTCTCCTTCTTCTGGCTCGTCTGGTTCATCAGGTTGGAGCTTGGTGGTAGAAACGGTGGCACTGGGTTCCGTGTCAATGATCTGTCTTCCCCTTTCTGGTTCTGACTCAGAGTTAGAACCTGCATCTGATTCAGAGGCTTTCACTTCAGCCACCAGCGACTGCTTTGAGCGGAAATCAACAGTGTGATGCCAAGGGCTCTTATGGAAGTCGCAACACTTCCCGGTATCTTTATTTGTCTTTCGATGTCCTTCTTTGCTTGTGGCTTGGACTGGTTATCCTGATACTGTCCATATTTTCTATGTCCTTTTCTCTGTGGGTTGAGGCCACCCTTTCCTAGATTTTTCTGTGAGGGGTTCCTGGGCCCAAATTACTGCGTCTTTTGTTTGAGCTTTTGCTCGATTTTGATGGCATATCGGTAGGTCGCGCCCAAGGACGATATGTCCAAAAATTCCATTTCGGTATGGATGTATCTATGCATATCACCACGATACTTGAGCATCATATGTCGCTCTGAATATTTGATACCCAACTTGGTGCACAAGGTATGGAAGATATTTGTGAACTCCGGCACTGCTCGGTCTCTTTCTTGTCGCAGTGTGGTCCATTTGGTATACAAGTCATCATAATTTCCAATAGGGTAGTATTGTTCCTTAATAGCATCCTTGAAGGATTCCTAAGTGGTCCTCACTATAAATAACAAGGGTTCCTCTGTTTCCTTTTTCTCACAGAAAGTTTCCCACCAATCGTTGACATGGGGAACGTATTTGAGGAGTGTGAAAGTAATATTTTCTCTATTCTAAATGTTATGGACAGAAAAATACCCTTCTAGTAGATTCAACCACTTGTCTACACCCTCTGCATCTATCTGACCTTCAAATACAGGAATATTGAAGTTTATTTGTACCTTTAATGGGGCGGCGCCTCCACTCGAAGAAGACGTGTCGCCTGTTGGTAGTCGTCGAAGGATTTGCACAAAATTATCCATCATCTCGTTCCTCTGTTGCGTGAGGGATTCCTCAAGCAACATTTTGAAAGGATCCCTTGTCCTATCATATTTATTTTCTCCTACCATGAGATGTCACTTGGGCGTGTGAGAGCTTTGATCCTCAAGAGAAACAAGCTCGAGACCAAATTCTTTGTACTCTGACATCGTTAGGGACATGCATTAAGACGACAAGGAGCAGACCGCTCTAATACCACTGATCTGGATTTTATGAGTAGAGATAAATGACTACATATTATTAACAGATGCTTAACACAGAATAACAAAGATACAGTAAAATTGGTTTTCTATTCAATAAGGAAATTAGTTGAAACTGTAAAATGCAGCGGAAAACAAGCTTGCTGGAATGGTGGCGGCTTATCTCTGAGAAGAGATGTGACGGTTGCACTCATTCGCAAGAAGATGATTACAGTGAGGCTATGAAGGCCCTTTTACAATAAACAGGAGTTTCAAAAACCATAGACATCCAAAAACCTAACCCTAGGAGATGAAGCGCCAAAAGTCATGTGGGCCCCGTTTGGGTAAGTCAGTACATCAACTTCCCGGGGTTATAACTTTTGCATACGATCTCCGTTTTAGGCGTACGATAGCTCGCTGGAAAGATTTATCCAAGGACTACAATTTTTTATGAACATTTCAAGATGAAACTTTTCGATTGCTACATACCCAAAAAAATGTCGTTTAGGGCCTCAAAACGGCTCCAGAAGTTCAAGACCCGAAAAAACTGCTAAAAATAGTAAATTACCAAAATTGTCAAAAAGTTGTTTTAAGCCAGCTGGAAATGGTGGGTGGACACCGATATCCACCTGGATCATATAAAGAGGGTGTTGGAAGTTCATAATATTTCTCATTGTTGAATCAATTTAGTATGTTATACTTAACAAACATGAGACAATTTATGTCAATGTTTGCTATGGGAGGTTTAAAAACTTTGGCTATAATATTGTTTAAAATGTGCAAATCAATTTTGTGATTTTAAATAAACACTCTAAATTGGAATTGTTTTATAAATAAACTATTTAATCAAAATTAAAAATATAAATATAAATAATACAATTTCCGAGTTCATATTTTACAATTTTACTTAGGAAAAGGGAAAAAACAATGATAGAGTCCATAAGGACTCTGTGCCATTCACATAGAGTCCATATGGACTATGTCCATAGTAAGGATAGTCGTTTCTTCAATGTTTCTCATGAGACTATCTTAGCTACAGGGCTTGGTTAGCAACCAATTGGATCGTTATCTCAATCCTTATCTTCTATCTTCTATCTATGTAGATTTGGACAGAAGGACAAAAGTAGTTTTATTTAAAGAATCTCATGGATAGATTACTAAATGGATGTCAATATACAAATTATCTAAATTTGGTTCTTGGTCCCTCGAAGAAAAAACCTGGTGTTTGCATCATACTTCAAATGAAATTACAATTGTATGAAAGTATCTCTCTCCCGTATGAAATCATAGGGTTCTATTTTCCAATTAGTCAAGGATGTTAGAATCAAAATGGTCTCAAAAATTTTGGCCTCAATAAGGATAAGACGCAAACCAAATTTTTATTTTTATTTTTAATCCAGCAACAGCGTCGGAACCATCAGTTTTGAAATTGATTAGTAGTTCCTCATATGAATTTAGTAAGACACCAATTAGAATCAACGTCAATCAAAACAACAAACCTCAAATTTAAAAGGAGAATAAAATTTCATTATGTTCGAATGCAACAAAGTCCATATGGACTCTATGTCATCTTATTCAATTAGATTTTATATAAATTGCCAACTCTATTTTTTCCTAAAATGGAATTTAACTTGGTTATGGTTCCAACGAAAAACAAATCCTCATGGAGTGTGTTAATTATGTTCAAATACATTTTTTTTCTTTGTACTTTTATTTCAAAGTGTTTTTTTCTCATTGGTGATTGAAAAGTGTTAAGAGTATAATAATTTAATTTAAACACTATATGTGCTTTTTAAAAAGTATGATGCATAATTCAAGTGGCAAAAAAGTTTAAGTTGGCACATATTGAGAAGGAATAAAATATATTCGGACAAAGTCCATATGGATTATGTCCATTCATCGCACAGACTCTTTCTGAATGGCACAGAGTAAAATTTCTATAAATTTCCACAAATTAAAACTAGAAACCATAAATCTCTATAAATCTCTATAAATTACCTGGATTTGTCACCAACACCCTACGCCAACAATTCCACCAATGCTAACGCCCACTAATCTGCCAACAATCACCTACAATGTCTGTAAAGTAATGGTGGAACAAAAGGATGGTCATAAAATATGTATGTTTTCATCCGAACTATCTGCTACCAGAGAAAAAAAACCGACTACCATTTTTATTACATGAAAGTCGAGGATGTCGTTTGTGCGTCGTTCGATTTGATGTGAAATGTTTCAGCCGAAAAGTGTACGTTAAAAAGTGATTCTAACAATTTTTCCGCCCCATTCTCACGAAAGTGTTACCCACCTTCATGGTGTTACCCTGTTTCCCTTATGTTTTCTATGATGCATCCATGTTCTTCACTTTCCTTTGACCATTCACCAATGTGAAACTTGTGGTGGACTTTTTAACCAACTTTATCCATGCACAAGTGGTTTCCTCAAATAATCCAAAATATTATAATGGTCTTCGATAACTATCTTCATAATTCCAAAGAACCAATCCCTATCATAATTTTAAAGCACCAATTACCTCTCATTTTTTAGTCAACTCTATCTCACATTTCTTTAAAAGGTATATTGCCTTTCTCATTATGAAGTTGCCTTCATCTATTTAGTTTTTGCATTAAATTCAACTTTTGTTGCATTCGATAGTAGATCAGGGTTGCAATTGAATTATTATTCCCTCCTATAACATGGATACATTCAAAACCATGGAGGGGATGCATGTGTTTTATTAAAAGGCACTGAAAATATGTAAGTTTTTTTTTTTGTCAATATATTTGTAAACATTTTTTTAATTCTTGGAGTTTAGGGTCATTTGTTCAATCAACTTAGTATATTGTAATTGATAGATTATCGGGATATTTTCTTGGAGATAAATAATGACAATTTTGTTGATTTATATTATAAGTTTTCTTTAAGAAATTTTTTCTTGAAACTTATAAATGAATCAGATAAAAATGTGATCTCTTCCATGGAGGAGGAAATACTTTATCTCAACCAAATATGCAATAAATGGGGGAAGCAATGGAGACATGGAAAAGCTTGCACTGATACTCTAAAATATCTAAGCTCCATTGGCAAGATTGACAAGACTTCTCTAGGCCCCAACAAAAGTGATGAATAGAGTCGAAGGACAACTACCCGATACCTTAGATTAATGTAATAATTTTTGTTTGGAATGAAAGGTCATAGAGTATCCACAATAGGGAAACTCAACAATTAAGAAATGGTATTACATAATTCAAAATTGTTTGTAGCAATCCCAACAAATTGTGTCTTGATAGATAACAACTATAATCGAACTATAACTTATGTAATACACCAGGGGAATTTCCCTATTAATGATTATTCCATCATGCTTACTCGTTCTATTGATGTTTTTGAAGGAATACTTCCATCATAATGTAATCTCATTAATATGGTTGCATGTTGATGGGGGGGGGAGTCTATGGAGAGGGAAATATTGCATTAGAGGGTAGTAGTACAGGTCCATGATGTGCACAATCCACCAACTTTCACATTGGTCCTCAACTTCCACAAGTGATATATTAGTTCAACACCCATATTTAATCACGAAGTGGAAGCAATACTTATTTAATGTTGCTTGATGTTAGGTTAATCCCCTGTCCATATGACATGACGTTGATGATTTTATGGTTTTCTAATTGAAGAGCTCTATATTGTTGTCTAATGTAAATTTGTTTCGCATTGATTTTAAATTAAAACATATGGCCTATCTACAAATTTTATAAATAAATCATATCATTCAATTTAAAATAAAGATTGTTTCAATCATGCATTTATTTGTGGCCTTGAATGTTAGAAGTACTTCTTTAGAGTAACATGTATTGGATAGGTATGCTCCTTATTGAGCTTCTTCATTGTTCCCCATCTCATTGTACTGGTGCTTCATATTTATTTTCTTCTTCTTTGTCCTTCTTTTAGGTTACTTTTCCTTTGGAACATGCTTTCACCTTCTCCTTGTGTCTTTACATATTGTATTCCTTGCACTGATATGGCCAACGTTTCCCTTTAGTGGATATTGATATCTCAATTAAAATTAAAATCAAATTGAACTTTAACATAAAAACCTCAAAACATATTAATATTCACTTTTAAACTAAACCCTAGTTTCTTAACATAAATATGTTCCTACTCTCTAACCACTGAATGTACCTTTCCATGGTTCTTTGATTTCCTCTATTATGTGTTTTATTCTGCTTGGTTGTCACTTACCCTTTATTTCTTATATACTTCCTTCAATTGATTTAAATAAACATAGGTTGACTCATTACTATTATTCAAGAAAAACTATGCCACTTGAAATGATCCATTAACCCATTTCCTTATATTCAAAAAAAATGACCTCTTAACCAATTAAAACACATTTTTATTTCATTTTATCATTTTATAATTTTAACATATTTTACTAATAAATCAAATTTCTGAAATAATTTCATATTTATTTATATTTAGATAATATAAATTGTTTTATTTTTTTGCTAAATTGTATTCTCTCTTATAATGTTTAACTATCCAAATTACCAAATGTATTCACTTATGAAAATTGGTTTTACTATTCATACAAAGTTTTAAAACAAAACACCCTTGAACTATCAAGCATGGTACAATGTATTAATAGTGAATTAAACACTTCATGGTTCAAAACTCTATATTCAATTCAACACTCTTTAACAAACAAACAAAAAATAGAGAATAAGAGCTATAAGTCTAACTATATTAAAGAAGGGTTTGGGTACCTTCTTCATTTTGAAAATGAGTTTATGATCTTCCTTTGTGTTTTGGTTTAGAACTAAATCTTTTACTTTAAGTCCAACATTATGGTTTGGTTTAGAACTAAATCTTCATAATTGAACGCCAGACCTAGAACCAAATTACATTCACATGCGAATCTGAAAACTCAACGTGATCGACAGAATAAAGTGTGTAGTTGAAGCATCATGCCCAGGCACAATATCATGCATAGAAATTATTGCATTAGGGATTCAATCACGGCCAACAATGTATTAGCCGATCAATTTCTCCCCTCTGCAGCCATCAGCGTAGACCTTATGCTCAACCTCTTCGCTACTAAGGGAATGACGTTAGAAGAAGTTGTCCCAATGCTCGGTAAGACCAAAATATTCATCACATAGATAGAAATATATGACACAACGTAGGGCTATCTTAGGCCAGCATAGAATAGCCAATAGCACCACCGCTTTTCTCCGACAATGGGTTTAAGAATCGAACCCAATACATGTGCCTCAACCAAAAAAATCTAATGGGAATCGAACACAAGTTTCCTCTGACTCGAACCCAATGTCTGTGCTTCAACAAATCCACTGGAATGAAAATCAATGCACAAGTTTCCTCGGGCTCGAACCCGAGGTTTGTGCTTCAACAAATCCATTAGAATGCAAATCAATGCACCAACAAAACCTTGTTATTCTCACATATATATCTAATGAAAAAAATATTGAGGTATTCTCCGCTTGTTGGCTACTATCTTTTGGCTTCTAGTTTCTTCTTATCTAAACTCAGTCTTAGTCTCGGTCTCGAACTGAACTCAGCAACTGCAAAAATTATACACCTGATTGCAGATTTCTATGTGATGGGCTTCTTTTTAGCAGGTTTCTTCGTTTCCCAGAGCTTTCATTGCCATGCCTAAATTACAAAATAGGGATCGGAGGGAAAACGCTAAAATTACAAAACAGGGATCCGAGGGAAAGGCTAAGTGGGAAAATCAAGGGAAGTTTTTTCAAATTCAAAAATGGATTACAAAACAGGGATCGAAGGGAAAACGCTAAGTGGTAAAAACAAGGGAATTTTTTTCATATTCAAAAATGGGCGGGCAGGGAGTTAATAAGGTGGATACAACATTAAACATCGGCATTGGCTAAACGTTCTACCTTTTGGGTTTTTTGGTCGAAATCGGGAAATGTAAATGTGGACAAAATCTTTATTTTTTGTTGTTTAAATTGCATTTTTGAATGCATAGATGGATTCAGCATGCTGAAAAACCCCTGGGGCACTCAGATTATACAAACTTAGCCACTCAAATCTACAGATCCAACCATTCCTCACCAGATTTCGGGCAAAATCAAACGGAAAAAATCGTCGAAAAACTTCCAAAAGGTAGAACATTTAGACTATTGCTTAAACATCACCTGAGTGTCTCCTCGATCAGCTCATTGTACCTTACATTTCTTGGGGGATTTAAGGACGATGAATTGGAGACTCCAGAATTAGTGATCGACGGGAGTCGAAAAATGAGTTGATCTACATGGATGTGGATGGGAGCATGGGTGTGTGAAGGTAGCCGATGGAAGCATTGGTGCCCATTGGTATGGAAATGCACGAGTGTGTTGCATGACTCTGGAGCAAGCTGGATATTGTTTTCCATTGGCTGCTTCCATTCATTGGACTTCTCTTTAAGATTTCTCTATTGATTTCTCTTAATGACTTAATCAACCATTCACTGCTCTTACATAAGCCATAAGATATAGGCTAACCAACCAACTTTCATTGCCCCTTAAGAGTAGGAAAGCTCTTGAATAGGAGTTCTTTCATTTAAAGCTCTTGATGAACACTTCCAACATAAGGTTGACCTTGCTAGTTCATGAATTGACTTTATCGTACCAACATTTAGGGACCACCAAAGAATGGATTATTTCATTCATTCAACAGCAACTAATCCATTCATTTATTAGCTTCAAATAGCACGAAACATCATTCATGAATCAGCTCATTAATACATTCATTAGCTCACACAAGGACAGACATTCATTCAATCAATTGGGCAGGACATATATTCATTCAATAGGCTCAGAGGCTCATTTATTCAATCCATCTATTAAGACACTAGGAGGAAAATCAATCTATTAGGAGATATCAATCATTTTATAGGGGAATTTACCTCGATAGCGGGCCCTATGGTTTCTATAGATTGATATTTCCTAAAGTTGATCACTTTGTTATTCCTAAGTAGCTAAAGAGGAATAGATCTTAAATATATCTTATCTCCTTGTAGCTAGTAATATATCCTGATAAATAAAGAAAAGGTAGTAAGTAAAATATATATAGTAGTTATCCTTCCTTGCATAGTGGTTTTTGCGATATGTTGGGCTCCTGGTGGTTTTACATATAAATAGTGGTTCTAAGGGATATCTCGTATGGGTTGAGAGCAGGGTACGCGGGGGTGTCCAATCGTGGATTTATGATTAGTAAACTTGGAACTTCTTTCCTGATATATAATAGTAGCTAAAGAGTAAGAGATCCTACATTGGATACTTAATATCTTCTAGCTCCTAAATTGTAATATATACATTCTATAATCCTAAGACTACTTGTCCTAAGCTCCTAAATATACTTTAGAAATAGTAAAGAAGAGTCATAGTAGTTGTAAAGGTATTGATCTTTATATAGATCATTATGTCTAAAGGAGAGAAAATAGAGGTTATATATGTTAAGTAATGACTCCTCTATGGGTATCGAGTTGATCTAAATTCCTTGGGTCTAGGATGGTTTTGTTATAAAAAGGTGTCTTTAAGGGCCATCGAAGATGGGTCAATGATGCATGCATAGAGGAATATCTCACATGTTACCTATTACATATGCATTACCTCTATAGATTCATATCCATGACCTATATATATAATATTCTAAACCTACACAAATAGTTGCATATTATTCAGTTGCATATCATCCACTCCCCTACAACTTATATGCATTCATTAGTACGATCTCGCGGAAAATGTGCATTTTTCTTATTTAACAATGCACTCTCGATTGAAATGTGACAACGATCTCGAAATTAGTTGGTCACTTGTAGTGATTTGATGGAAGGAATGATGGTTCAAAATCTTGTATGTATATCATCTTGTTTCTTCCTGCATGAAGAGAGAGAAATTTCATGCTACATCTTCTCTCGTCTTGATTGACTTTGGTTGACTTGTTGTGGTGTTCACCTTGTAAATTGATTTCATGTCTGAATGAGCCCGCCTAGTTGTTGATGAATGTCAAATTGTATTAAGGTAAGGAGTCTTTGCCTCTAACCAGACTTGTAGTAATAGTTGTAGATAGGCAATGAAATATCGGGGGTCTGACAACTAATGGGGGTCTGGTCGAGTGAAGGCTAATGGGTTTTGCGGAGTGACATTGGTAGTAGGGGTAACAAGTTCTTTAGTCAAGTTCGAGTCATAGGTGGAGTGGTTATTGTCTGCATGTGACTATATAATGAATGGATAGAAAATAATGGTCTCTTTGATTTCTTATGCTAACTAGGTTTAGTCATTGAGAGAAGAGGCTACTTTGTTGAGAGAAGAGACTACTTTGTTGAGTTCTAGTACCTAAGGTGATAGTAATAGTTCCTAAGGTGATAGTAATAGTGAATATAAGATTGAATCCAGTTGTTAAATCAGTGAGTAGTTCCTAAGGTAGTAAGAGTTTAGTGAAAGTCTAGGAGTTTTGGTAAAGAGTGAAAATGGTATCTTTGTGTCTTGTCTCTATAGAGGTACAAATAGAAATAATGTCAAGGTGTAAAAAAGGTGTTGTTGGCCTGTGTTATTCCAAGTTAAATATCTAGTTAAATAGGCCATAAAGTGATAGCTACATCCCGACATAATTATCCGTTAGTTGTTCTTTCCTATTGGATTCATAAAGATAATAATAGGAGTAGCATAGAGCCGAGGAGAGACACTCTTTGGGGTGGTGGTTTCAAGCTCCTCGATGTTGTGAGGTGTAGTTTATGGCCTAGGAATCTCTTCTCTATGAATCTAGTATGAGTTGAGTCTAATATATTTAACCAAACAAGACACTAAAGACTAAAAATAATCTACATAAGCTACAAACTAGTTCTGATTGTTTCTAGGACTATAAATAAAGAAATCAAACTAATACAACTAAAGATGTATTTCTCTTCCTCTTCCTAAGTAAACGAGAAATATATCCTAAATAGTCCTTAAACATAAAGCTACATACTATCTTTTAAAGTGTATATTTCCAGATCCTAATGAAAAGTATAGTTTTGGGGAGTGTAGCCCCTTCAACTTGTGTCTGTGTTGGGTGCATGATAGATGATAGAGGGACCATAGTCTCTATTGAATAAAAGATACATATATTATATACCTGTGTATTGTCCTTACTAGCATGGGAATTAATTGGGATCCTCCCTCGTATCAAGGTGGTTTTATTACTTCAATATGTAATATAAGGCCTATTGAAAATGGTTATAAGGTCATCTATCGGGTCCTCTGTCTTTGAAGATAGATTATAAGTTGATTGTCTAACTATTCTTATCTTATCTCCTAATTGTTAAGGAGTCAAATATCCTTAATGAAGGAATAGATCCTACAAATAAGACTATAAATAACCTAAAGATACGTAATAAAGAGGAAGAGACAGTTTCTCTCCTCTGTCTTTGAAGATAGATTATAAGTTGATTGTCTAACTATTCTTATCTTATCTCCTAATTGTTAAGGAGTAAAAGATCCTTAATGAAGGAATGGATCCTACAAATAAGACTATAAATAACCTAAAGATACATAATAAAGAGGAAGAGATGGTTTCTCTCATCACTGCTACACTTTATACTTATTCTATTCTAAAGAATACTTAATAGCTCCTACACTCTAAACTATAAATACTATAGAGCTTCCTCCGCCCAACGATTTGACCGGTAAAGTCTACGGAGGTATACATACCCTACCCCCCTTTGGATTTGAACTTGACCTCTTAGGAGGAAACACATGTTCTTAACCATTAGGCCCACTCAGTTACTCTTCTTATTCTTTGATACATAAAGGCTAACTTACTAATATTCAATAATTATTAATTCATATACAAACACAAATACTAACTCTATCTCCTTAATATATTTATCTTTTAACCATGGCATAAGATTAAATTCAATTCCTATACCTACACTAACTTCTATAAGGACTCTAAAGATACTATAGAGCAAGAGTTAAAATACATAAAGAGAGGAGTTCCAACTCTTTAAACTAGTTATACTTCCTAGACTTTATCTCAACATTATATACTTAATATATTATATTCCTACTATTCAACATTAAATTATATATCTATTAATACATAAACTATAACAACTATTCCTTACTTTATCTAACTTACTCCTTAAACAACCATTTAATCTAATTCCTACTCTTTATAAGACCTTATATATTATATTCCTACTATTCAACATTAAATTATATATATATATATTAATACATAAACTATAACAACTATTCCTTACTTTATCTAACTTACTCCTTAAACAACTATTTAATCTAATTCCTACTCTTTATAAGACCTTATTCTCACCATTAAAGAGAAACCTTAACTAATTAACTCCTCTTACTTACAAAATATACAAAGGATCTATTCTTTCTTTCAACCTCCTAAAGGTCTAATGAAACTAATCTAATAGTTATATAGAGGACTAATACATCTAAAGTACATATAAAGAGTTCTAACTAATTTCTCTAGTTAACGAGTTAATATGCATCCTATCTCCAAACTAATAATTAAAGAAGAAAAAGGATCCATACATAGGAGTTCCTACACTTTAACTAATAAGAATACTCTACTTCTTTTAACTTATAACTATTAAATAAAGGAGACATAATCCTTACTAAATGAGAAATAAAGATAGAAGCATGTCCTACTTCTAATCCTTTCTATATGTTTGAGCATACTTAATATAGGGGTGAGGATATTTTCTAAAGGGGTTAGGGTTTGCTTCCCCTGTGATAAGCTTCCAACAATGGGAGATCTATTATACAGTGTTGGTTGAAGCCATATAATTCCTTGCTTTCTCTATTGTTGAGGAAGTTGGTTCCTCCGCTTGTAAGAAAGTAATATCCCATCCCAAAGCACTCCTTAAAAATGGAAGACTCTAATCCTATGTTAGATATTGGTAGATATTGGTAGCAGTTCTTCCTTTTGGTAGAGTGTGTTTCTTCTGCTATGAATAGTAAGGTAGCACTAATGAATAAAAGAGTGGTTTAAAGGCTAGTAGAATAAGGTTAGAGGGTCTTGATTGTTGATATTATAGTAGTTGCGGGAGGTATAAACCTCCACGTGTAACCCTAACAAGAATAGAATATTCTTGAAAGCAAGAAGAAACCCTAAAGCATTGGACATAACCCTAGAAGACAAGTCGGCTAAAGAAAATAATTAATATTGAGTCTTTATCCTCCAGAAAGAGAAGTCGGCCCAGACAGCTAAGAAAGAGCAGTATAAATACAGGATGTCAGAGCTCATTTGGACACACACAACTCACAACTGCAGAAATTTAGTAAGTGCGCAAGTTTGGAGAGTAGTTGTAGTTGCAGTTATTGCAACTTGTATTTTCGGTTTTAGGCTTGGACTTTCTATTAGTTATGGTTTGGAATTTCTGCTTGGTACGCTAGCTCTAGAGAGTGGTACGCTACCTTGGTTGGTTATTGGGTCTAGAGTTTTCTTCCAGAATTATTCTCTCTGCCAAGGTTAAGGTGCTTGGGGGTGGCTTCGGCCTATGGTTGGGTGACAATATTGCTATATTGTCTATGGTGAAATGAGCAAACCTATTTTTCTAATAGGTTATGGGCCCACACTATCTTCGGACAATCTAACTGCTGGAAGATAGATTGGGAGGATTTGCTCAGTTACAGTTGCAGTTGCAGTTGCAGTCAAAGTTTCGCTACAACAACGAAACCATAACCCTCTTGTTAAGGCACCTTAAGCGAAATGATTGACCTAATTTATGGATAACCTAGTGCGCCCTGTCCTAGTTAGCCCTAGCCTAGTGCACCTCCTGGTACTCTCAGCAAGCTAAGACATCAAGTTTGAGTTTTTGGTTAAAGTCAAAGGTTGACCAAGTCAAAGCAGTCATGACTTACTCTATGAATTCAAAAAACAAGTTAGAAGGGGCTTCTAATTTTAGAGCATGGAAGACAAGGGTTGATCTCATCCATTCCAAGAATAAAGTGTTGGATATCGTGAAAGGAAAGATCATGGAACAACAGTTTGAAGAAGAAAAAGAGAAGGAACCTCAAAACATTGCACTTATAGAGAAGTTCAAGGACAATGGCATAAATGTCATGAGTATAATAGTGGACTCTGTAAAAGACCACTTGATACCCTACATCTCTCATCTTGACTCATCTAAGAATATGTATGATGCCCTAACTAACCTCTTCTCAGTTAGAAACATTGGACACGTAATGAGTCTAAAGAATGAGCTTCGTGACATGAAAATGAATGATGATGACAGCATTGTAAGATAGAGACATTATAAAGTAAGAGACACTAGTGATAGACAATTACATACCTATCGTGAACAAAGATATCTCATACATAATATCCACTCATGAATCCAAGCTTTCTCATAGCTATTATTGATGAACGTAAAAGATGCCTATTACTAAACCCGACTTGTAAATACCATACCTTTGCTTGAACGCTAAAGAGAGCTTACTAATTCATCCTCCTAATGTTATCGACTTGATCTATCTCGCTCCGCTCTTATTCATTGTTGTTCCTATCATTGAACCAATGAGTAATACATAACGCTCTAGTTGTTTTCAGTGGCTCTATTTGTAAGACATAAGACCTTGTAGTAAGAGTGAGTGAGAAACACCTTCATTGATGTGAGTGAGTCTGACCATGGTGTGTTTACCTAGGGATCACATACTATAACCTGGTAGGTAAGAGGTTGTGTTGGGCAAGCCCACCTACTGATGAATAGCCCTAGTCTTGTATCTCTTCAATAGTAATAGTAATAAAACAAGCGGGAGCTGGACCTGAACCTGTATCTATAGCCATTATGTTTGTGTATTTGGTTATCTTGGGAGCTGGATTGAAGAAACAAGTTGTCGGGCCTGTGGGATATTGAAGAGGCGGGTTGTTAGGCCCATGAGAAATTTCTCTATGGTTGAGAGAATTGTTGGGGAATTGATTTCCTGAAGGTGCTAAACTGCAGCTACAAGGCTTTGGGACTTCATGTTAGGCCTGTTGTTGAAGCCCGGAAAGGAAGTGGGGCAGCCGAAGGACTATTGAGCAGAGAAGGGGCACACTTCCTGGGTGGGACAGGCATGTGGGGAATGAGAGATTGTACGTTGTTAGTTTGAGTTGGCACCTGTGACGAAGTCTTTCTTGTTGTCTATGAACCATTAGCCCGGTTAGGAATCCCTCTACCCAGGTGGAGTTTAGTCCCAGCTCGGGGGTGACCCACTGCTGAGAGTGATGAGCAGTGTGATCTAAGGCTGCGAGGTTCGTGGAAGGTCTACACGCAGTTGGTGATATTCTTACCAAGATAAGTGTCAATTGTGTGATAAATTTACAAATTGCATTATTATTTATGTGTTTATTTTTATGGGTTTATCCTATGTGTGGTTATAACTGCCTTTATATTTATGGGTATTGCATGTACACGATGCATGTGTATGTTTACTGTTATTTCAGTATAGATCTATGCATTTACAGAATGTATATGTCTGTTTACGTTTTATATATAAAGTTTCGCAAGCGCTCTATGTGTATATGTTTTAATTGCATGCAGTTTGAAAATTTTATGTGGCATGGCTCGATTGGATGTTGGGTATGTTACAGTGTGTTCCGCGAAGAGAATAAAAGTGTTCTCTCGTGTAGCATGCCTTGGCATGGGTGGTCGGAGATGTTACAATATGGTATCAAAGCTTCAGTTTTCAACACTGAGCCTGGATGGGCCAAGCAAGCTGAGTTGAAGTGAAATGTCACAGAGGATTGATTTCGAAATGGCCAAATTTCAAGTTACAGAGCGTCCATGGTAAAATTTAGAAGCAATGACGCGGAATTGGGAAAAAGTCTCAATTTATGTTGTTAAATTCATGGGAAAATCGATAAATTCGGCCAAGTGGTGAGATATTATTGAGTTAATATATGTTCTAGCAAATTCAGACCTGGAATTGGTCGAATTTGAAGTTACAGTAAAGCCATCACAGTTGGAGCGAGATTAGTAATTAAAATTCTCAATTCGTGACTTGAGTTTGGGAAAAAATTGTTCCAGAAATGTCAACCCACGGTGATTTGTTGTTGCAGAGGTTGAACTAGTGTTATCGAGGTGAAATTGAACAATTTCATAATTGCAGATTGTCTATGGCAGAAATTGGAAAAAAGTTAAGCAAAAGACTCAGTTTCTACAACGGAATTCACGAGGAATTGATGCGCATAAAAATGAATGTGCGCAGGTGGGTGCACTAAAAATGCATGATGCGCAGTAAAAAGCTTGGGGTATGCAAATTTTGGCACCGCGCGAAAAAATGTTGGCGTGTTCGTGCGCGCCCTAAATTTTGGCACCGTGTGGAAAAATATTGGTGCGCTGGTGCACGCACTAAATTTTGGCACCGCGTGGAAAAATGTTGGTGTGCGGATGCGCGCACTAAATTTAGCATTGCACGGTGTGCACACGCATAATAATGGTGTGCATGGTGTGCACAGTATTGGCAGAGCACAGAGGAATTTTGTTGGTGGGCGCAGAATGTAGGTATATATTGTCACGCGACAGTTTAGTTGGTGGTGCACACAGAGTTTTGGTGCACAGTGGGGGCGTACTAAACTCTGGCATGGTGCAGCGCATAGAGTGAAATGTGTGTGGAATATCAGCGCGTGACAAAAAAATTGCACGCAATAGGTAACAATGAAGAACCAAAACTGTGTGCGGTGGATATTGGCGCGCGACACAAAAGTAGTGCGTGCAAGTTATTGGCGCGACAGAGAAGTGATGCACGATAGTTATAGGTGCACGAAGAATGATTTACCTTGTGGTGTTGTTGCGCATACTAAATATAGGCGTACAAGTTCAAATTTGTGCGCGTGAATTCATTTGGATGGTGAAAAATAGCGGAAAACCGACAATTTTCTGCGACATTTTATACTATTTGAACGTCATCTTTTTGCAGCGCGTTTTTTAGGCCCTAAGAGCGTTTTTAGGTACTCAAAAACCACGAGAACAAAGTGTATTTTACCCAAGTATACTTTGTCTCTGTAGCTCAAATAAAAGAACTCAGAGAGAGATTTCTAATGGTGTAAATCGTTCGTCAAACGGACATTTTATGAGAAAGTTACAGCACAAACACTGGAGGGTAAATTTTAAGACCCAACTAACTTCAAAGAGCCATAACTTTCTGCTCTGGAATCAGATTGAGGCACGGGAGCAGTGAATGGAAATCTATTGAACCATAGAAGACAGTGTCGTAGCTGAATTAAATTTTTGGGCATGTTAAAAATGTTTAAAATGGTAAAGAAGTTACTTGTAGCATTCCATACCAAAAAAGTGAATTGGCCTAGAACTTCAGCAGGTTGTAACTAACAACCCAGAACCTAGAAAAATGTGAAACTTGGACAGTGTCAAGAATATGTATATGAAGAAACCCAAATGAACTCCTACAAAAATTCCAATGGAGTAGGTGCAAAAATGCATAATTATAGTGCAGAGTTGCACCAAGTTCAAGTGTGAACAGAAAAATTAATGGGCAATTTTCAAATAACCATAACTTTCTACTCAAGACTCGGAATTGAGCATGGGAGCAGGCGTTGGAAGGGTCTCGGAAAATAGAATATAATTATTCACCCAGAAAAATTGATCTAGGCATTCAATTTTCAAGAAAGTCAGAAGAAAAAATTATGATATATTATTGAACCAGAATGGTACATATTTTTCATGAAATTGTTGAGTCAGTTAACCTGACGAAGTTTTGTTGGCTGCACATTTTGCAGAGTCAACAACAACTAGATCATATCAGGATCAGCACAAAGTCCAGAGGAATGGAAGAAGCACGGGGGAATTACATCCAGGAAAATGAAATCAAATGGATGGATGTTCATTTGAGCATTGAAGGAACAAACTCCAATAGACATGGGGAAGGAAGAGATGAAAACATGATTATGGTAGAGACCATTAAAAATTTGCAGAGGGATGTTCAAAGCCATAAAGCTGATAATAAAAGGCTTATGAGAGCCAAGGAGCAGGAAGAGGACTTCAACATGAAGTTATTGCATTGCTTGAACAGAATAGAAAAGAAATTGGAAATGAGAGTGGTTCAAGCAAATCAGGGAGTCACGAGTCTCCTGATGAGAAAAGAAGAACAAGAAGTGTTAGCGGGTATCACCATCACCCCCCGAGACATTCCAATAAGAGGGCACACAGCAGTGCAAGTCCATCCCCTGTCAGGAAGCATAGGAGCTCTGGGGTGGATGAGCTAAGAGTAGAAATGAACAAAATCAAACCTCCTACATTTGATGGTGAGCACAAGAAGGATGAAGATGCAGAGATATGGTTGTTGGGCATGAGAAAGTATTTTCAATCGCATAATTATTCTTCTCATGCAGAAGGTAGAATTGTCATCTATCAACTCAAGGGAAAGGCATCTATGTGGTGGGATCGGCTTGTGCAGATGCAGCACATTAAGGAGAAAAGTGCTACTTGCAGGGAATTCAAAAAGTATTTTGAGAAGAAATACTTGACTAAGAGATAATATGACAAGAAAATGAAATAGTTCTTTGAACTCAAGCTTAGGAGTATGACCATAGATGAATATGAGAGAAGGTTTTTAGAACTGTTGAAGTATGTATCTTTCATCAAGGATGAGACAGTTAAGATTCAAAGGTATTTGAGTGGGTTGTCATCATTCATCAGTGACAAAATACAGTATGATAATCCCAAGACATTGGAGGAGACCATAAGGCGAGCTAAATGCATATATGATCAACAAAAATCAAAGCCAACCTTCCAAAAAGCTTGGGAAGACAAAAAGAAATTCAAGATGGATCAAAGGAAGAAGGGGCCTAAGCCACCATTCTTCAAAAATAATCCTCAGAGACAACCAACTTCTAGAGAACCCAGAACGATTGAGACAGGGGGTCAAAGGCCAAGGCAACCATCTATTCAATGTTGGGGTTATAAAGGGGATCATATGTTCAGAGATTGTCTTCACATAGGTGAAAAAGTGAGAATTGTTCACAATGTACAGCAAGTTGAAACAATGGAGGACATGAGCAGAAATGTACCAAGGATCTATGCAGCCCTGGACAACAAGCAAGCAGAGTATCAGTCACATATGATTGAAGTGGAAGGTATGATCAACAACCAAACCATTGATATTTCAATTGATTCAGGAGCTAGTCATAGTTATATAGATCCTAAGATGGTGGAAAGTTTGCATTTGCCAAGAAGCAAGCATGGAAAATCTTGGTTGGTGCAGTTGGTTACCAGAGTCAAAAGAAAAGTTAATGAGATGGTTAAGTCATGTCTTATGGACACGAATGGATTGAACACAAGGGCAGATTTGAACATCTTGCATTTAGGTTCCTATGAATGCCTAATTGGGATGGATTGGTTGGATCAGCATCATGCTATCCTGGACTGTCATAACAGGACATTTACTTGCTTGGATGAAGATGGAAACCAAAGGAAAGTGCATGGAATTCCCAGGGTAGTAACCATTAGAGAAATTTCAGTGTTGCAACTGAAGAAATGTTACAGAAAAGGGTATCAAATGTTTGCAGCTCATATGGAAGAGACACCTTAAGATAAGGTGTCAAATTTGGAAGATCACGCAGTTCTGGAAGATTTTGAAGATGTGTTCAAGAAAGCACCAGGAGTACCCCCAAAGAGAGATATTGATTTCTCTATAAATTTAATGCCTGGAGTAGCTCCAGAGTTAAAGACTCCTTACAGAATGAGTACACTAGAGCTGAAGGAGTTGCAAATGCAGCTTGAAGAACTTCTGAAGAATGGATATATACGCCCAAATGTGTCACCTTGGGGTGCCCCAGTCTTGTTTGTAAAGAAGAAAGATGGGACATTAAGATTGTGCATTGATTTCAGAGAGTTGAATAAAGCGACTGTAAAGAATAAGTATCATTTGTCAAAGATTGATGATCTATTTGATCAATTGAAGGATGCAAAGATAGATCTCAGGTCAGGATACCATCAAGTAAGGATTAAAAAGGAAGATATTAGCAAGACCGCCTTCGGGACAAGGTATGGTCATTATGAGTTCGCGGTGGTGTCATTTGGGTTGTCAAATGCACCAGTGGTTTTCATGTGCTTAATGAATGGTGTTTTCCGAGAATATTTAGACAAGTTTGTCATTGTCTTTTTGGATGACATCCTTATATATTCCAAGTCAAAAAAAGAGCATGAGCATCATTTGAGGATGGTGTTGCAAGTTTTAAGGGAGCATCAGTGGTATGCGAAATTGAGCAAGAGCTCATTTTATCAGAAGCAAATTCATTACTTGGGACATATCATTTCAGAGGATAGGATAACAGTGGATCCTGAGAAGATAGAAACCATTAGATAATGGTCAACACCAAAGAATGTGACAGAGGTCAGATCATTCATGGACCTTGCAGGCTACTATAGGAGATTTATTAAAGGATTCTCAAAGATTGCACACCCAATCACTTCCTTAAAAAATAAGGGTGTGAAGTTTCAGTGGACATTGGATTGTGAAAATAGTTTCTAACACTTGAAACAATTATTAACAAGTGCTCCAATACTAAGGATTGCATACCCAAATGAAGACTTCATTGTATGTACAGACGGATGTAAAGAAGGATTTGGTTGAGTCCTCACTCAAAATGGGTTTGTTATATGTTATGAATCAAGGAAGTTGAAGGAGCATGAAAAACACTGTCACTCATGATTTGGAGTTGGCAGTCATAATGCATGCCTTGGGGAAATGGAGACACTGCCTCATGGGGAAAAGGTTTAAACTGAGGACAAACCATAATGGTCTGAAATATTTATTTAATCGGCCAACTCTAAATGCTAGGCAAAGCAGATGGTTAGAATTTCTAAGTGAATATGACTTTGATATAAAGCATATCAAGGGGAAAGAGAACAAAGTGGTTGATACACTCAGCAGAAGAGTGCATGAATTGCATGCTACAACCATTAGCATGTACCAATCAGATTTGAAACACGAAATTTTAAAGGTTGCAAAGTTAGATTTGCAATATAAGGAATTAGTGGCAAAATTACAACAAGATAATTTGCAGCAGAAAATTGAAGAATACAATCTAGATAATGATTAAATTCTGAGGTGCTGAGGCAGAATTTATGTACCGAATTCCCAGGAATTGAAAAATCTGATATTGGGAGAAATACATAATGTACCTTATGTTGGACACCCAGGTTATCAGAAAATTATTGCAGTTGTCAAGAGCCAATGTTATTGGCCAGGCATGAAGAAAGAAGTTGTTGATTTTATTGTCAAATGTTTGGAATGTCAAAAGGTAAAGGCTGAGCATAGACACTCAGCTGGGTTGCTACATCCATTACTCATTCCTGAGTGGAAATGGGAAGTTGTAACAATGGATTTCATCACCAAACTTCCCAGAACAAACAAACAACATGACTGTATCATGGTAGTGGTAGATAAGCTTACTAAAGTTGCCCATTTTATTTCAGTTAAGCTAACTCACAAGGCAGCAAACATTGTTGATGTTTATATGAGAGAAATTGCAAGATTACATGGTATACCCAAGACAATTGTGTTTGACAGAGATCCAAAATTTACCTCAAATTTTTGGAAATGATTATTTAATGGTTTTGGGACAAATTTGAATTTTAGCACAGCTTATCATCAAGAATTAGAGGGACAAACAGAGAGGGTGAATCAAGTGATTAGGATATGTTGAGAATGTATGTGATGGATAAACCATCAAAATGGGAAGACTACCTACACTTTGTAGAGTTTTCTTATAACAATGGGTACCAAACATTTCTAAAGATGAGCCCATTGAAGGCACTTTATGGCAGAAAGTGCAGCTGGGATAACCCAGCAGATAGAGCAGTGGTTGGGCCAGCAGTGGTTGGGCCAGATTTACTCAGGGAAATGGAGGAGCAAATGTTGAAAATAAAACAAAATGTAAAAGTTGTCCAAGACAGGCAGAAAAGCTATGTTGATAAACGCAGAACTCACGGGGAATTTAAAGTGGGAGACCATGGATTTTTGAAAGTGAAAGCCAACAGAAATTCCCTGAAGTTGGGAAATTGTTCAAAGTTGGCAGCTCGCTATTGTGGGCCATTTGAAATCCTAGAAAGGATTGATCCAGTAGTTTATATGATTGCATTGTGTGCATCTATGTCTATTCATAATGTATTCCATGTATCATTGCTCAAAAAATATATACATAATGTTAATCATGTTATTGATTGGAATGTGATTCAGGTGGAGCAAGAAGACGTTTTTCAAATGCATCTGATACGCATTCTGGACCGGAAAATCAAACAGCTTCGGAATCAAGTCATAGGGCTTGTAAAGGTCCAATGGACCTGATACGGTCATGAGGACACTACTTGGGAACATGAGGATGCAATATGCGCTGAATACCCACATCTTTTTTAAGATTTCGGAAATCTTACTGATATGTGTACATGATGCACCAAGGACAATGCATAAATAAGGGGAGGGAATTGTAATATCCCTAGCCGAACCCAATTGTAAATGTAAACACAAATGTACATAAGTTGGTGAGTTTTTAATATCAATTTTGCATGCACCTTTCATGGCATAGTGCGTGCATGTACTACGCAATAAAATGATTAAGTGTGCACATTCCAGGATACTGCGCGCAGTAACTTAAGTGCGCGCGATTTTGAGGCCATGGAGCCTCTTTGTGTATATATTGTGTTTTATAGGCTGATGAGCCAGTTATTATAAGCTATGAGGCTTATGTTTGTATTAGGCCAGAGAGCTTAAATGTTAAAGGTCAGTGCACCTATTTTTGTATATGCATCATCATTAATATAAAATACATCGTTGCACGCAGACCGACCACGATAAAAGAGTATGGAGGACTAAACTCCACTAGTTATGGAAAGGAGGGGCTAAAAGTTAAGAAAAATGGACTAAGCTATGGAGCTTAAGTCAAAAATGAATATTATATTAATATTTCTTAAAATATATAGTATGGATAATTATTTTATCTTAAGTTCTAAAGATGGAGACAAGTGGACCAAAGTAGCTCCTAACATGATAAGTGTCAAGTTGAGGACATGCATACATATTGTGGGGACTTAGTTCATTTTTCTATAATTCTTTTCATCATTCCTTCCATCGTACAGTCATCCAGTCAATCATCCATGAGCATTCACACATCCATTGAACTATCCTTCGTATCTTCATGATTGTACCTGAACCTGTGTCCATAGCCATTATGTTTGTGTATCTGGTTAGCTTGGGAGTTGCACTGAAAAAGCGGGTTGTCAGGCTCGTGGGATATTAAAGAGACGGGTTGTCAGGCCTGTGGAAAATTTCTCTCTAGGTGAGAGAATTGTTGGAGAATTGATTTTCTGAAGGTGCTAAACTGCAACTACAGGACTCTGAGACTTCTCGTCCATCCTGTTGCTGAAACCCGGAAAGGAAGTGGGGCAGTCGAAGGACTGTTAAACAAAGAGTGGCCACACTTCCTGAGTGGGGCAGGCATGTGGAGAATGAAGAACTGTAAACTGTTAGTTTGAATTGGCACCTGTGACGGAGTCTTCCCTGTTATCTACGAACCATTAGCCTGGTTAGAAATCCCTCTACCCGGGTGGTATTTAGTCTCAGCTCAAGAGTGAGCCACTGCAAAGAGTGATGAGCAGTGTGGTCTAAGACTGGTAGATTTGTGGAATCTCTGCATGTAGTTGGTGATATTCTTACCAAAATAAGTGTCAATTGTGTGATAAGTTTACATGTTGCATTATTATTTACGTGTTTATTTTTATGGGTTTATCCTATGTGTAGTCTTTATATTTATGGATATCGCTTTTACAGTTACATGTGTATGTTTACTGTTATTTCAGTATGAATCCGTGCATTTACATAATGTATTTGTTTGATTACGTTTTATATATATAATTCCGCAAGAGTTATGTGTATATGTTTTAATTGCATGCAGTTCGAAAATTTTATGTGGCATAGCTCAATTGGATGTTGGATATGTTACAATATGTTCCGCGGAGAGAATAAAGGCGTTCTCTCGTGTAGCATGCCTTGGCATGGATGGTCGGGGATGTTACAAAGTGTCAATCGACGCAGGATTTATAGGCTCTTATGTTTTTCCCACCCCTAGATGTGTTTTGTTGCCCGTGCTATTGTTGCTTGCTCCTCCGCAATTGGTTCAACTTAACCTGGTCTCTCTAGTTGGTTCCCCGATTGAGCTACTTGTCGATTGACAACTTTGTTGTTATATACGCAATTAGCTTTGTTTGGTCGTTCGATTGGTTTGAAAAATGCATAGATAAGTCATAGGTGCTTCTTGCTTTGTTGCCTTTACCCTCGCCTGATGGATAAACTTCAATGGATTATGGGTCAATCAACTCAAGTTCATTGGCTCAATCAACTCAATAAAACAGAGAAGGCAACTCCGCCTCTAAGTCATCTCCAAGTGTAGGGCCTATAATGAGTGCGCTCTACGTATGTGGGTCATATGAATTTAGTAATAAAGCAAATAGCCACCCTAGGATTGTGTCCTCCAATCCCATTTTGAAGCACCCTGTATACCTATTAAACTCATCTAGTAGTACATAAATCACTGGATGCGGTAAGTAATAACGGCTAGCTTCCCTTTGTCTTCTAGTCCTGGATTCAATTTATTGAGTAGATCCAGTCGATTCAAAAGCAGGGGCAGCAGTTTAAGAGCCATCACCCCGCAGGGTATCCTTTCCAGGTCGATAAGGATAGCCCGTTCCAAATCCATTACTGGTTTACCCGACATGAGCAAAGGCACCACCATTAGTTCCATGCCCAGGTGATCCAGCATCAAAGTCTTCGATAGCAAATACCATTGTTTCATATTCTCTAGGTGCATGAAAAGATCAATAGCATAAGTGACAAAGCAAGCCCCCACACCTGTTGGAATTTCAGCATATTCAGTTTCATCGCTTCCCCACTTGGATCCTTATTAAAATCCTTCAAACATCCGCAAAATGAGTTATCTTACCTTCACCCTCTCTTTTAACTACACCACAAATTTTTCCCTAAATCAAAACAAAGCATTATTCCACAAAAGAGTCGATGGAAATTTATATTAAAAAAGAAAAAATAAGATATGTAGGCCCAAAGTGAGAAGATGTGTAGGGGTTATGTGCCATTGGAAATTTAGATTAAAATTTAAAAATATGAAAAGATCTGTAGGGGCTTTTTTTCCAAATTCCTTAAAACATTTACGTACTTCAAACATCCTCAAAATGAGATATCTTAACTTGGTTCACCCTCTCTTTTTACTACGCCTCAAAGATAACAATAAAATAAAAAGGAAAGCTTCTAACATTTTAGTGGCAAATATGTTCATATTGCTTAATTCAGCCTATATAAAATACCAAAATTTAAAATAAATCAAAGCAGTTGAAATACAACACTTTTCTTCCATAGTAACTCAACATGAGGCAACTCTTCAGGCTGGCAGCGGACCAAAGAATCCTCACTTGGGATAACTTATTAAAAAAAAGATGGATAGGTCCAGGCTTCTACTACCTTTGCAGAGCAGCAGCTGAAGATAACGTGCATCTCTTCACCCATTAACATTTTACAAAGGCGATCTAGAACTCTTGTATTAATTTTCTTAACTTCAAATTGGAATGGAAGGGGCAGAATTTAAATGATTGCATGGTGAATTGGACACAAAATTCAGCTGCTCCAAAAAAACTACCAGTCCTTTTGTGTTGGTACTTGTGGAAGGAGCGCAACAAAGCTTTATTCAGAGGTAAGCTCCCCTCTTCTGATGTCGTCATTCTTAGAACTTTAAATTCCCTTTCCTACACAAACAGAAATTAGTCCTAGATTTTTAAGACTAAGTCCGATATGTCCTATCCATGGATATTCGCTAACCTTCTTCGACAGCACATCCATTAACGGGGAACAACCTGTGGTGCTGGGGGAACCTTGAAAATTCCAAATTCCCCGGAGGTGAGATGGCTTTTCAATTGCAGAGATGGCTCCAATACGAAGACCGAATTAGTTGGAGCGTGGGCAACCTTCATAACGGCAAACGTCTTGCATTTACATCATCTTCACTTATTGTGAGATTCTAAGGTCATTATCGAGTGGCTTCAACGGAAAGTCAAACTACATGCCTCCAAAATTGAAGGATGGAAGCGCAGAGTTCAAGACTTGCAGAAAAATTTCCAAGGAACCTACTTTCAGCGTATTTACAGGGAAACAAACAAAGAAGCTGATAGTCTTTCCAAAAGAGCCCTCGAAGCTCCAATGGGTATTTTGGTTTATTTCACTTGGATCAATGGATTCGAAGGACCTCAACAAACTATAAATTTCTTTAAGAAACAAAAAAAAAAAAAAAAAAAGAGAGAACGAAAACTTTGCTGGAATAGTGCTTCTTGATCACTATTTCCATCTTGAAATCTACTTTGATTATGGAGTCAATTTCAGATCTGATTCCTAGCTGTCCGGGACTTTTCTTATTCCATCGTTGTGAAGACTGAGAATCTCTTTTGTTCTGCCAGCTATCTTGTCCCGTCTTCTCGGGACCTCTTTATTGTCGATGTAAAAAAGTTTATATTTCATTAATATAAGGTTGAGCCATTTTTCTTCTGAAAATAAACTCAACGTGAGTAAAAATAAAAATATTTTTTCCCTTCACAAAAACAAAAGTGGCAAAAGCATTGTTCCACAGCAAAACAATTTTTTCCTTCACGAATTCGAATTCTTTCTTCCACGACAAAGGTCATTGCAAATTTAGTTTAAAAATAGAAACCATGAAAATATCATGTAAGGAGCTTCTTTCTCCTAAGCTCCCTAAAACATTGACCTGCTTCAAACATCAGCAAAAGGAGAAATCTTACCTTCACCCTTTATTTTGACTACACCATCAACAAACAAACAAACAAAATTGACCTCTAAACAGTTGTGCAACACAGCTCGTAATTACTTTGAACTGTGAGAATCTTACAGATGCACGTTAAACCTTTAAAAGTATATATATATATGGTGAACAGAACAAGTGAATTCAATAATATGCATGCTCACGGTATTACAAGTTTGTTGAACAGTGCAATACTTATTACTAAAATATCTGAAGAACAGGCTGCCAAATTGGTTTATTACAATATTAGTATACAAAAATCAACTTACCTGAGTTACAGGCAAGCAATTATTTGTGCTATCTGAATATGGCCTCAAAACATATAAAAAGAACAATTTCACAAAATCAGTAGCAGCTAGTTCTGCATTTAACAAGCAGTCAAAGAAACACATTCTCTGAGAATCTAAGAACTTAACCTCAGATATGGAAATTGACAAATCAATCGTACAATCATTAAAACTCCAAATGAAATATCAAAGCAGCAATAGAATGAACAGTTTTCAGAGACTGGCTAAATCATCAAGCATGGGCAGGCAGATGCTGAAGTAGGCAGGATTGGAATGAATGGCACTTGGCAAAATATATACCTACTACACAAATAGAAGAAATAATCTATTACAAAAAGCTTTCACAGGAAGAATGAAACCAGATAGTTTGCATATTAGTCGACCCTTTACTTCATAGATATTTGTACATTTATACTCCTCATTCTTAAGACTAAGCCACACTCAACGACCATGCAAATTTAATTGGAACACAATCACAATCTCAAGGTGGTCTCGCACCATGCAAACTTGCCATCAAGTAACTTTCTCATGGATTTGGTCTATTGCTTTAAAGTTTAAACACTTTAGCAAAAACCAATACTTAAATAAATCTGGAATTATCACATAGACCTTATTTAATGCTATGATATTTGCAAATTTGGGCAAATCACAAATACAATTTCAGTCAATATATTCCAATTTCCAAGTTTAATAATGGCCCATGAACAAGAACCATAAGTAAACTATAGCAACATTGTTAATCAGTCCTAAAATGAATTAAAAATGGATTTAGAACTAACAGCAAACCAAAAAATGAGCATAAACCAAAATTTCAAGAAATATATCATGGTGAACTATCTAACAAAAGTCAAATGTTGACATCTCCCATTTGATGGACCTGTCAACTGAACCTGAACCTTCATTCCCCAGATAGCCTTGCAGAAAAGTCCTCACGGTATGCATGAAAATAAGTCTTTTAATTTTCGTCACCTTGAGGATCACATAAACCATCCAGAGTTTTATGCCATGAAAAACATAAAAAGCAAAGCTTTCCTTTACTTTTGTATGCTTACCAGGCTGGCTTGCACTATAACAACAGCCGGAAAATCACACAAAGCAACAATAACATGAATTAAAGTAAAGTTTTCAATAAGAAAATGTTTGTCTACAATTCATACTATCCTAGTAAAATAAAAACGGGTGTAGTTTCCTCCAGTCACTAAAAAGATAAACCAGACAAGGTTTATGTTAAAAATATCGCATTGGCGTGCTCAAATTCAAACTACTTCAACATCTCAAGAAGAGGCACCACTTCGAAGTGTTTGAGCTTTCCTTGGTTTCCTCGGAGCAATTTGAGTTTCAGCCTGGGCAATTACAAGAGAAAGTAAGACCTCAGATACAATCAATAATATACAAGGCAGAAAATATGTAGCTTTCATCACCAACAAGATTATTAAACTTCAAATTATGTAAAGACACATCACAGTTAAACATTAAACTCTAAAGGACAACCAATTTCACTACTGTGTGTATGGCTATAAAGACCTTATCCACAACAGAACTCTTCATAGGTTCCATTCAACATTCAAGAATATTTTTTCTGGAACAGCACAAAGCTATCCATTCCTTACTTATAATGGGAACCTGCAATTCAACATTCCAGAACATTTTGTTCTGGAACAGCATAAAGCTATCCATTTCTACTTATAGTGGGAACCTGCTAGTTGAACATAAACATTGCATCAATGCTTGATAGACAGATTTCTTTAACATAGTTTGAATGTTTTATCAATGATACAACTTACTGCTGCAAGGTCTAAAAGCAACTCTTTGATTTGTACAGAGATACTGTATTATCAATTCTTAGCAACATACCATGTTAAGTACAATAACACTGCTATCAACAATTGATAGACAGATGTCTTAACCATAGTTTGGAAATGTTATCAATAATACAACTTACTGCTACAAGGTCTTGAAGCAACTCTTTCAGATTTGTACAGAGGAACTATATCAGAAATTTTTAGTAGTATACCATATTAATTACAATACTGTTCTGATCTAGTAATCGAGCATCAAATCTTAATAATAACCTTGTGGTATAACAAGCTAAAGAGGTTCCCCAAAAGCTTCCTACAAATAATCTCCTAACTCATCCTAAGCAAAAATTAATCAAACATTTTGAATTCCATCATTGTTATAATTCCAATGCACAGTTCAAGCATTTTCTAAACCTTCAGTGTGACATGAAATGTATGTCTCTTCAGCAAACTCATTGATAGTCAACTTCTAGAGTATACCATAGTAATTGCAACACTCTTCTGGTCTAGGATTTGAGCATCAAAATCTTCATAATGACCTTGTGGTATGACAAGCTAAAGAGGTTCCCCAAAAGCTTCCTACAAATAATCTCCCAACTCATCGTAAGCAAAAAATAGCCAAACATTTTGAATTCCATCACTGTCTTAATTCCAATGCACAGTCAAGCATTTTCTAAACCTTTGGTTTGACATGGAATGTATGTGCGAACAGTAAATACAACTTTCCTGCTGATAAACCAAGTTAGAAAGAAGCAACTTTTAATGCGATAATATCCATATTGAAGAATTTAGACTGTATAAAATATAGTGTTTTAAAATGTATGAAATTGCAACAAAGTTTGGTGGAAACAGACAGATGGAGGGAGATGAAAGATTAATGCGAATATACATGAAATGTCTCAAAAATTGAAAGTCATGGAGAATTTTCCTGGACCACAAAATTGTCTCTGACCTAGGATCACTCCCACACCTCAAAATTCAGGTAAACTAGTTTTACACAAATTGTTACAATTAAGCATTCGAGGTGAGTTGGCTGCACCTGTCATCTATACCTCATCACAAGTTACTTTATATGTGAGTAACAAAGCAATTCAGTATACAATATCAATCACAAGCATAGTTAATCTCAGCACAAAGACAGACTTCCACAATGAGAGATACTCTGCAGTTACTTAGGACTTGACAAAATATATTTGTATGTAAATAACTTAATAGTAGTTATGTTAACTGGTGTGAATCCTTGCTTAACTAGTTGCTTCTTTATGAAAACTATTCAATAATATTTAGTAAACTTTAATTCACATTCTCAACACCTCCTGGCACTCCTATAGTGCCTAGAGGGAAAAAACTAAAGCACTTAACTGTCATGTGTGTGTGTGTCAATCCTGACTACTATCTTGTGTCTACTGAGGTAAGGAACAGAGATTAATAGATTTAACAATATAGGTACCTCTTTTTTGACAGGTGCTTCCTTTTCAGACAGTATCAGCTCAATGTGACATGGTGATGACATATATGCTGCAAACAATCAGATTAATAAGCACAAGCAAATTTCAGGATCCCAATATTAAAATTGTATACACACATACATATATATGTGTGTATGTGTTGTGTGTCCCGTCAATAAGACTTTGAAGAAAATGTACATACGATTGATTCTTCCATGAGCACGGTATGTTCGTCTCCGCTGCTTCTGAGCCTGGTTCACTTGAATGTGAGAAATATAAAGTGTATCAACATCGAGCCCCTTTACCTGTTATACATATTTAAATGTCATTTAAGATCAGCTAAGCCTCATAAGAAAGCATTGATGATGAAGTTTTCAGTGCTTTGAACTTCGAAAATTATATACCTTGGGAAAGAACCAACAATAACATGTTCATAAAGAATGAGTAGTACCTCAGCATTGCTCTCTGCATTTTTAAGTAAACCTAACAAAAATTCAGCAGACTTGACAGGCCAGCGACCCTGTCCATTTGAATTTCGAGACTTTGCTTGGGCGGTTCTGCCAACACCTCCACAAAAGCGGCGAAAGGGTATTGCTTGTTTGTGGGCAATGACATCCTCCAAATACCTCTTAGCCTTAGTTAAAGATAGCTTCTTAACCGCCTGTGCAGTTTCTCTTGTGTTCTAGATAAATATAAAAAGAACAAAAATAAGAAAGCCTTTACAGCATAACCCTTTGATAAAAAAGTGTTCAAAACATATAAATTGCCTACAAATCATTTGTTACATGCACCTTGAAATGAACACGTAAATCAGAACCCCTGGCCTTCGCAGCTGCAAATAGAAACAAAATTGAGTTAAGTAATATTACAGAATAAAAGAATAATTTGCATCCCATTAAGAACATGTGCTCTCTTTGAGATTATCGGTAATATCCCCTACATGGAGTGCAATGGTTATCTTTGGAAGAAAATAGCAGAGGCAAAACTGATAAGTTAGTGCACCTATTCAATGATGAATCTGAATATATAGATTGCAGGTCCACCTAGAAGGTAATCGTGCATTGAAAAAAAAGAACCACATAGGAAACAAGAATTTGCTTGGAGGGCAAAACCGGGACCAGGATAAAAATAAATAACAAAAAAGTGGCCAAGGCAATGTCAGTTGAGTTGCTGAATATTTTAGCAGGGAACAACAATGAAATTCAACGTTGACAGACTACTCTTAAAGAGGATTCCATCTCATTATGCCATTTGATTTTGATTTTGAATAAGTGAGACGCAAGTTCCAGTAGTGCATACCACAGCCATGTTCAACTGTGGTTTCATAATTTATTATGGTTTCTAGGATGCTCATGTCCTCTCTCTCTCTCTCTCTCTCTCTCTCTCTCTCTCTCTCCAGCGACCCAGGAAATCCTCCAAGCCATAGAACAATCATGGGGAACTGGTTCCCTTAACACATGACAGCAGTGACTGCTGATGAGTTGTCAAAGGAACTAACTAGCCCATGCAAATAATGTCGTGACAAGATCCAATAGTACGATAGAAACAGGAATATAATGTGCACCTTCTGGAAATGGCAACTATGTTTACTTAACAAACTAAAGGTTTGTTTGACTTTGCGCTAAGTACTCAAGATTTAGATAAACAATTGACAAAAATCTAGGCTTGGGAAGAAAGCTTTTATGGAACCCAATCCTAGTTGATCTGAAGATAGGCTGCTTGATCTGGGAAGTTCGAAAGAGAACTACATAAACTCCACATTTCATAATACAGCGATAATTTCCACTCAAATCCGGATGTTCCATTATTTTCAATAATCATCCACAGGTCAACTGAAACTCTAGGGCAAAAGAATAGAGAAATCTAGCCTCGGTGAGTTAGATCCATCCAGTGGGCACTACAGATGCGATGGAATGGAGACATTGAAACACGAAAATAGGGCATAGCGTTGCTAACCTCGTGCAGTGGTACAGAGGAGTTCAATCAGCATAACCTAAGAGAGCGTACAAATTCTAGAAAAGCAATATGCCGAAATCTATTAGTGAACGAGGATTAGCTACTTACATTTGGTGGGATTGCCAGGCTCCCTCAAGTATTTCCCCTGTAACACAATACCATCCAATATAAATCACCAAAAACCTAATAGTTCTGGAAACACAATAACCTACACCAATGAGAATGAATACAGCGCACGATGGATGCGGCCTCAACAACTTCTGCTCCTCTCTGCTTTTCTCTTCTCTTCTCTCCTCGCCTCACCTCAGCCCGACCCTCCTAAAATGAAACAATAGTGGTAAAGAAATTAAGTATTGTGAATAGCCGATATGATGGATAAAAAAACCCTAACTCGTAGCAAACCCTAATCCTAGTCAGGGCATGGTCACTTGGGTAACCCTAACATAGTTGAGGGTTGGAGAAGACATGACATAGATAACATTTGAAGGCTATGCCAAATTTTTATGAACCATATGTTTTCTCTTGCTCTCATACGCGGATGAGTTATGCATAATCAAATTATTTTATTAAAATTACCATAAGACGTTTATAAAGTACGTATACCATTCCATATGTTTTCTCTTGCTCTCATACGCGGATGAGTTATGCATAATCAAATTATTTTATTAAAATTACCATAAGACGTTTATAAAGTACGTATACCATTCCTAAGGGTTTGATGGGCCTCCGACAAAAAGAAAATTTATTCAAAGATCTCCATTCTCCTCCCACCAAAACAACTATTCTTCTTTATTTTGAGCATGAAAATTGTAGTGTACAATTGGATTTATGATTTTGAAAATCCCTATTATATCTATATGTGTAATTTCATCAAATGAAAACTTAATGGACCAGTTCAAGTGGTTTTGTTATTTGAACTTTATGCAAAACTTAATGGACTAGTTCAAGTGGTTGCGTTATTTGAACTTTATGCAAGAGATCTCAAGGTTGATCCTTCAAGTTGGTTGCCTTTGTTGCATGCCTCACACAATGACCCTACTGAGTCAGGTGTCATAAATAGTGCTAGCAAGTTTACATTGAGTACTATCCATAAAATACAGACAAGTACCCAAAGGTTTCCTATGAGGTTTTCCTTGGAAAACAAAAAATCATTAATTGAAAAAAAAAATGTCAAATTTCCATTTAAAAGTCCAATTTTATTTCCCATTATTTTCATTTAATGGAAAATGGGAAAAAGTTAGACTTTTATCCTACTCTATAATGGTGAGGACACAGGGGGGCTTCACCTTATAAACGAATATCTTATCACGTTCATTCATAAAGGGGGTTTCTTAATTGTGAAAAAGAGATTCAATATATCGTGGGTATTAAGGGTGTGGGATGTGGGGTACGAGGGGGTTTATAGGTATTGGGGAGTATAAAACTTAGGTATTTGGTAAAAACAAGGGATATCTAGTGAAAATAGATCTTATTTTTATTAGGAAGATGTGTTGGTAGGGGGGTTCAACAAAAGGATTTTTGGAGGTATTTATCAATATCTAGTGAAATTAGATGTATTTTTTAATACCCCACGAACGCAAGTGCTATGTCATAGATTGACTAAGTGGAGACCCCATGGGTGAGGGTATTATTATTTAGTACCTCGCATGATGTGACTAGGGTTTTAGGAATTCGAGGTTGTGGGATTGGAATTTATATTCTCATTTAAATAGATAATCTCTTTTAGAAGTGGAGGAAGAGTGATTCAAAGTCCGTGTTGAACACAAGGGATCGTGACATTCGATATTTTGTTGACTGACATTTTTCTTGAGTTTGGAGCAAAAATTTCTTCCATTTTCCTAATGCTTCAATATTACTATAGCAAAATCATGTTTACTTTTTTAATAAAACATATCTTTTAAACTTGTAGTGATAAAGTAAATATACCAAAAAAATTATAAAAAAAGATAGGTTAAGAAAGTAGCCGCCACTAGCAAAGGCCCATAGAACTAGTAAAAATTAAAGAGACTAAGCCCTAAGAGATTTACAAATCCAAAATTAAAACGGTCATATGGTCATGGCCCAAAGAGCAAAGAGATCAAACCAAATACAGTGACACATTGGCTAAATTAGGCGACAACAATAGATCTTAGATCCAAAGAAGGGTCAGAGCATTTGAGTTTGTGCACCCACCATTGAATGGTGGTTGTTAGATTTGTAGGGTAAGTTGAAAACAGCAGTCTCTTTTAAAAATAATGCAAAACTAGTTAGATCTGAAACATATAGAGATAGATCTATGAAAGGCTGTGACAGTAGAAGTAGACAAACATAGATCACAAATAAAATATGTCAGATCTTAAAACCATAAAAGCAGACCTTAGAAGAATCAATAACAGCAGATTAGACAAGGCTTATTCAATATCAAGGTAAACTCAGACTGTATGCAATAAACAGGTTCAGATCATAGACATTGATAATAGTTCTATAGAAGCAACTGTAGATTCATATTTCAGACAGTAATATATGCAGAATAGAACTCAGATCATGTACTAAAACTCAGATCAGAAACAATGATAAAT
>ML776828.1:691876-702207 GCA_009831015.1 Picea engelmannii | reverse complement strand
CTAGACATTTGTCTAGGGTCTTTATCAATTTGGTCCCAGACCACATACCCCAGGAGTGCACTGGGGGCCCTAGATCTTGTCTAGGGTCTTAGCCATCCTCCAGGAGAATGGCTCTCGCTGCTGCATGTAAATTTAACAGTGGTTCGTCAACATGCAAGGCATGTCTTACCCAATCTTCTTCCTACTACTCAGGGTGATTCTCCATCAAGATAGCCATGTCTAGCTTCAAGAACTTATTGTTCTCTAGTTGAGGAGGGGGCGGGTTACTGTTAGTTCCTAGTTGGTCTGAGGATAGGTTGTTTGATCTAGGAAGTTCGAAATAGAACTACATATACTACTTAACCACATTTCATAATACAGCGATAATTTCCACTCAAATCCAGATGTTCCATTATTTTCAATAATCATCCACAGGTCAATTGAAACTTTAGGGGAAAAGAATAGAGAAATCTATCACCAGTGAGTTAGATCCATCCAGTGGGCACTTCAGATGCTATGAAATGGAGACATTGAAACATGAAAATAGGGAATAGTGTTGCTAACCTCGTGCACTGGTACAAAGGAGGAGTTCAATCAGCATAACCTAAAAGCATACAAATACTAAAAAAGCAATATGTCGAAATCTTTTAGTGAACAAGGATTAGCTACTTACATTTGGTGGGATTGTCGAGCTCCCTCGAGTATTTCACACGTACCACGCTACCATCCAGTATAAATCATCGAAAACCTAATAGTTTTGGAAACACAATAACCTACACCAATGAGAATGAATACAACACACCATGGTTGCATCATCAACAACTTCTGCTCCTCTCTGCTTTTCTCTTCTCTTCTCTTCTCCTCACCTCGCCTCGGCCTGTTAGAATAATAGGTGTGCTCATTTCACCATAGACAATATAGCAATATTGTCACCCAACCATAGGCTGAAGCCACACCCGAGCACCTTAACCTTGATAGAGACAATAATTCTGGAAGCAAACACTAGAATTAATGGCCAATCAAGGTAGCGTACCTCTCTCCAGAGCTAGCGTGCCAGGCAGAAAGTCCAAACCATAACCAAGAGAAAGTCCAAGCCAAATCCGCAAGATTCCAGTTGCAGCAGTTGTAGTTGCAGCTCTTCTCCAAACTTGCGCACAACTGGTTTTCTGCAGTTTTGAGAGTGTGTCACAAATGAGCTCTAGCACCTTGTATTTATACTACTCCATCTTAGTTGTATGAGCCGACTTCTCTTCCTGGGGACTAATAACTCACTATTAATTATTTCATTAAGTCGACTAGTCTTCTAGAGTAATTATCCAAGTCTTTAGGGTTTCTCTTCCTTCCTGGAATATTCTAGTCTCGTCAAGATTACATGTAGAGGTTAATACCTCCCACAGCTACCATAATATCAACACTCCCTCCTAGCTAGGGAATTAATAAAGACAATAGTCTTGAGCACAAACAAACCATTCAACCAGTAGCATCATCATAGCCACACAGATAATCTCATGATCAAATCACGAGCACCATCATCACTATCAGTATCATATGACATCATCGACTGGATAATATCTCGAAGCCATACTCCATCTAAGTAATCAGGTGTGATGTTGCGTAAGTCACTCACTCCATAGAGTGATACAAGAAATCTGGACATATCTCCTAGAAGAATAACTGTTCCAATAGATGTTGGAAGCCACGTCATGGGCTACAAGGAATATTCTTCTAATCCGACCATACGTTCTAGAAGAATAACTGTCCTAGACCATTTTCCACCGAGAGAATGTCTGTCCATTAGCATATTGACTGGTAATTATCTCCAACACTAGTGATAGTATCCATGGCAATCAAAACAATGCCATCCAATAGAACACAACTGTGTGTATTCATAGTAGTATACAACTACTACCCAGTGGTACACAACCACTCTCAGTAGCACACTGCTACTAACCAGTGACACACAGTCACTACCAGTGGATCACATCCACCACGGTAGCATACAAGTATTGTCCAGAGACATACAGTCCCCACAACAATCATATCATCTTATATCAACTTGCTTAAAATAATATCATGATATACACTTAATCATTTGGGCTATTCTTCCACTCACATGTGAGATCTGGAAGAGCATTTACCCTCGAAGAGTAAAACATCAGTCGTGGGCTATCTGTACTATTCTTCTCAAGCATAGAAGAATAATTGTCCCTAATTTCTGAGCCTGGACCATTCACCTAACTAGGCCATCCCTCCGGCACTAATCACAGTGCAACCTGGAGAGAATGAGTCGGCCCTAGGGAATGACTATCCGAACCATTTCCTATGGAAATTATTGTCCTGCACCAACCTCCAAAACGGACCATTCTTCGAAACTGCTCACAACCATGAACTTCAAAAGAATGACTACCCGACGAGGTGGACCATTCTACTTGACCACTACTCAGAGTAACTGCCAAGAAGAACGACTTTTCTAAATCATTCACCCACACTAGCCACAAGGGGAATCGTTGTCTATGGTACATCAGCAATCTATCGGACCATTTTCATTATGAAAATGACTATCCGATCTGGACCATTTTCCGAACTGAAAATGCATGTCCATAAGAAATCTAAAACCACTTTCCGAACTGGAAAGAACTGCCCATCCTGGACCATTTTCCGAACTGGAAAATGACTGTCCATAAATCAATAACATATCATTGCTCCCTCCAAACTTGGGAGTAATCACTTCCTTTTTCAATAAGGTAGTCATCTCCACAAGTCCCAGCTTGTTCCTTAAGTATGCAATCTTTTCATCTTGGACAGAGGCTTTACCAAAATAGTTGCTATCTATTCATCTATGGAGATATACTAGATAACCACTTCTCTCTTCTAGACTTTATCGCAGAGAATATAATGCTTGATCTCAATGTACTTCGGCATGTCATGGAACACCAGTTTCTTCACATAGCTCTAACATATCATGGTCGAAAACCAACTTAAGGATCCACATTGCTTCCGTACAAGCATCGCAAACCGCAATATACTTTGCTTCTGCAGTACTAAGTGTAACAAACTTTTGTTTCCTGCTAGTCCATGACATCGTGGCAAAGCTCAAACTGAAACATATCCAAGTAACACTTCTTCTATCATCATGAGAGTTTGCCATGGATTAGCAATCCATCATCCCGAACTTCTGAGTAACCATTCTGATACACTATCTTTGTCATAGAAAGTTTTCACCACGCTTCTGTTGTATATGAGATACTCTGCATCAAGTTGTTTGAATCCATACAAGGTCTTCTTATATCTACATACATGGGTCTCTTTCTAGTATAAGCTTCTTTCTCAATTTGCTTTATTGGGAAGAACAGTCTTTTACATGTAAATTTCGATCCATGGATACTACAGGAGGTATATCTGGTTTACTGGAACAAGTTGTCGTCATAGTCTTCTCCCTCCTTCTGGAAGAACCTCTGAATCTCGCAATGCTTCCATTCATAAGTCTTTTTCACATTTTCTTACATACAATGTTCTTTATCATAACTTCCATTTCTTCTGCTTGATTGCTTATAGTGGGTTCAAACCAAGCTGGTAGTCTTATGATTCTCGGTATAATAACTGGTTGTTCTAGCTTTTCTTTCTTTCTTGGAATCTTCATGTTCTTCCTCATGTTCCTCTTTAGCTTTTGGGTCCATGGAGTCTTCTATAGATTCCATGCCCTGAATATTTCAACTTCTTCCTTTCATCATAGGATCATGGATGTAGATAGATAACCAAGGATACTTAAGGCTTCTTTTCAAAGAAGACTTCTTCTAGAGTTAAACTGAACATGTGTTGCTTATCATGGCTGCTACTTTCAATGGGAACATGGACAGATACTTCATAATCCTCAATGGATCATATCATTTAGGATTAGCTCCCTCTTAATCCTTGCTTCATGCATAAATGTATGCTCTTCTTTTGGAATTTTGTAATCAGCTCCCTCCATCTAAGAGAGTCCACGCTTTCATCTACATCCTTATTGCCTTCTACAAAGTGTCACAAGTCTTTTTCTAATTTCGTCTTGATTGTTGACTTCTTTCTATTTTGACTTCTTCTAGGTCTCTTCAAGTTTGATTCTGATTTCAACCTATCTCGCAGTTGTTACTTATATAATAGATTCCTCAGGAATTTGTCACTAAATATTGTCAACGTACTTCATCCTTTTCCTGTGTATTGCTTGACTTGTAGTCATTGTGATAGCAATCCTTATCTTGTTATTCTTCCATAGGTATTGTTTTACTTGACCGTCTTATCTTCTAAGAAAAAGATATACATGATATGTACAGGAGCTATGTAAACATGGTATGTACAAGAACTTTGAAGAATATTGTTACCTTGACTTAGAAGAAGAAGTCGGTTTTATCCTGTTGGGCTTTCTTTGAGGGTTCTTTCTTCAGCAATTGTTGCTTCCTCTGTTTCCTTCCTTTTCTTTAACTCGAGATAGTGGTTCCTGTAGTGACCACATTTTTGACAGTTGAATCTTTGTATCTTTGAAATGTCATTTTCTTGATTTGGTTTCTTACGTAAGCCAAACTTCTTCTTATTCCTGAAATTCTTGAACTTTGTTCCGAAAGCTCGATCATCGTATTTCTTTTGGGATTTCTCTTTTGCGTTAATCTTTGATTCTTCTTATGCACAGCAAGTCCAAAGTTCTTCAAATGTGGGATACTCCTTTCTTGTGTTCATGCTTGTGGTAAATGCATCCCATGTCTTGGGAAGGCCATTAAGTACTATATTTACCAGTTTCTTTTCTGAAATGATTTCTTCAATAGCTTGTAGTTGATCTCTTAACTGCGAGATTCTCACAAAGTATGATGTTATGCTATCATCATCCTTCATTTTCATGTCACGGAGCTCATTCTTCAGACTCGTTACTTGTCCAATGTTTCTAATTGAGAAGAGATTAGTTAAAGCATCATACATCTTCTTAGATGAGTAAAAATGAGAGATGTAGGGTATCAAGTGGTCTTTTACAGAGTCCAATATGATACTCATAGTGTTGATGTCATTGTCCTTGAATTTCTCCATAACTAGAACGTTCTGAGTTTCCTTCTCTTTTCCTGCTTCAAATTCCGGTTCCATGATCTTGCCTTTCACGAGATCCAACACTTTATTCTTGGCAAGGATGAGGTCAATCCTTGTCTTCCATGCTCTGAAGTTAAAAGCCCCTTCTAACTTGTTTTTTGTCTTCATAGAGTAAGTCATCACTGCTTTGACTTGGTCAACCTTTGACTTTGACCAAAAACTCAAACTTGACGTCTTGGCTTGTTGAGCGTACCAAGAGTTGCGCTAGGCTAGGGCGCACTAGAATATCCAGAAATTAAGTCAATCACTTCACTTTAGGTGCCTTTAACAAGAGGGTTAGGGTTTTGTTGCTACAGCAAAACTTAGACTGCAGCTGCAGTTGTAACTGAGCAAATCCTCCCAATCTATCTTCCAGCGATTAGACTGTCCGAAGAGAGTGTGGGCCCATAACCTGTTAGAATAATAGGTGTGCTTGTTTCACCATATAGACAATATAGCAATATCGTCACTCAACCATAGGCTGAAGCCACCCCCAAGCAGCTTAACCTTGACAAAGAGAATAATTTTGGAAGCAAACCCTAGAACCAATAGCCAATCAATGTAGCATACCTCTCTCCAGAGCTAGCATACCAAGCAAAAAGTCCAAACCATAACCAATAGAAAACCGCAAGATTCCAGTTACAACAGTTGCAGCTCCTCTCCAAACTTGCGCACAACTAGCTTTCTACAGTTTCGAGAGTGTGTCACAAATGAGCTCTAGCGCCTTGTATTTATACTGCTCCATCTTAGCTATCTGGGCCGACTTCTCTTCCTAGGGATTAATAACTCAATATTAATTATTTCATTAAGTCGACTAGTGTTCTAGAGTAATTATCCAAGTCTTTAGGGTTTCTCTTGCTTCCCGAAATATTCTTGTCTCGTCAAGATTACATGTAGAGGTTAATACCTCCTGCAGCTACCATAATATCAACATAGCCCTCCTAAAATGAAACAATAGTGGTAAAGAAATTAATTAAAGCGAATAGTCGATATGATGGATAAAAAACCCTAATATGTAGCAAACCCCAATCCTATGTTGATGTTTGGACAACATCGGGAAGACATTCTCTAAAGATAATAATTAATACTATAATTATTATTGATTATTAAATATAGTATATATAATAATAAATGATAATAATAATAATTATTGATTATTCAAGGGACGCATCCTTTCATGGATTGTCACCTTATGTTCCCTATATATATGGAACACTCATCATTGTAATAATACATCGAATATATATCATATCTCATATGAAGAAAAACAACATGGTATCTGAGCAGGACTGGGCTCGACTCTCTAGCGGGAGGGCCCAGGAAAATAAGAGATAACTTGCATTTTGTGAAGAGTTTTGGAATGTGTGAAAAGAAGAGAGACTACTTGGCACCTGCATCTTTGGAATTTTTTTCAAAATGACTAATGAGAATTATAGGCATACATACATAGAGGGTATGAAGTGTTTGGTTGCCAATTCGTTGACGCAATCGAATATTTCCAACATGAGTACACTCCGCAAGCAGAGTAGTAGTTTATGGCACTCCATTTTTTGGTTTAGCATCATCCATATATTCACCTGAAAGAGATTTACTCCCTAGAATTTATCAAGTACAGATGAATGTGAATGACATAGATTTGGTCTGCCAAAGCTCCCGTGCAAGCTGCAACGAAAGTTGTATCAAGCATTTGGTAGTGAAAAGATTAAAATGCTCTAGATACAATGCCTCTCTGCAAGATCGAATGGAACAACTATGGAAGAGTTCCTGGAGGTTAGTATGAATACATTGACATAATATTTCTTGATCGAAATCCTAACCCAGTCGATCGCATAATAATTGACACGGATTTCCAAGAACTATTCGAGATCACAAGGCATGTTCCGCAGGTACCAGGCAACCTTGAAGTTGTTGTCGGATGTCTTTATTGGCAAAGTGGAAAAGCTAGAGAATATTTCCCACATTGTGTGTAAATATGTGAAATATTCGTTGAGCCGCACTGTGCTAAAAACATGATGCGATTCATTCAGCAGACATTCTGTCTCATCAGCACGCGTGAGGACGTTCGTGTGCTCAGAAAATCTCTCATTAGTAAGGAATGTATGTTAACTGATGAGCATATATCCGGGATCTGGGACAACATCTGTAAGCCCTTCTCTTATGGCTATGTTAATCCTCCTCCGGAGATGAAACTCGCATTCGATGCAGTGCTCAAGCCCAAGTTTTACTAGATCAAAGTCAGAATATCTATTCTGAATTTTATCAGTATTATTATAACCAATATTTCTCAAAGCCATGGAATATTGTAGCCATGTTGGTTGTTTATTTTTTCTGGCCATGAACGTGGCGGTGGCCTACCTACTACAGTGTGTTGGGATGCGAGTCTAATCTCTCTATACGAAAGATACAAATAAAAGACTCTACAAGAAATCGAGTCTTCTCCCAAATTTTACTCATTCACGATTTGATTTGGCTGAATATTGTTGTTCTCGTTGAATATGGCAGCAGCAAAATGTATTGCTCTACTTCTTCTGGCAATGGCCGCGGGAGGCACCCACGGCTTGGACTTCGTGGTCACTAACTCAGACGAGAGTGGCGACGGCGGGAAGAGATTCGACAATGAAATAGGGAGAACCCAGGCGGCGCAGATAATGGACGCAGCATCCCAATTCATCTGGCAGACCTTCGCTCAGCAATCCTCCACTAACAAGAAGGATGTGCAGACGATAACTTTGTTTGTGGAAAGCATGAGAGGGGTTGCCTACACGAACACAGGCAACAACAAAATCCACTTTAGCAAGGAGTACGTTGCCAATTACCAGGGCGATGTAAAGAATGAGATCACGGGTGTTCTGTACCACGAAGTGACCCATGTCTAGCAGTGGTTCGGCAACGGCGTACCGTCGAGGCTGACCGAAGGCATTGCTGATTATGTTCGCCTCACTGCTGGCTTCGCCCCCTCGCACTGGGTTAAGCCCGACAGCGGTGACAAGTGGGACCAGGGCTATGATGTGACTACCTACTTTCTCCAGTACTGTGACATCGTTACCTCTGGTTTTGTTGCAAAGATGAATTCGAAACTGCGTGATAGATGAAACCTGGGATTCTTCAACGATATCACTGGTAAATCTGTGGATGAGCTTTGGAGTGATTACAAGACTAAGTATGCAAATTCATCCTGAGCAAACTCAGTGGGCGAATTGCTACATCACATCTACTCCTCGATAATAAATAGCATCTTAGTTGATGTTACAAGAGATATTGTGGTAGGTCAGAAGAGACCTACATGGGCTCGTCAGACTCTGCAGGAGGCAGAAGGACATGCAGCTCCTCATGGTACCTTCCGAGAGAGCAAGAGACCTCAGAGATATTCGTGCTATACCGCAGCTATGAGCCACATCATTGATTCTGAGCCTTCATGTTATGAGGAGGCATCTAGTCAACCAGTATGGAGAGATGCCATGATGGAGGAGTATCAGTCCATCATGAAGAATGATGTGTGGGATATTGTTTCGAGATCTGAAAGGAAGTCTGTAGTGACTTCCAAATGGATCTATAAGATCAAACATACAGCCGACGGAAGCATCGAGAAGCACAAAGCAAGATTTGTTGCTAGAGGATTCTCTCAGGTGGAGGGAATAGATTATGAGGAGACATTTGCTCTTGTTGCTCGATACACTTCTATCCGGACGATTATTGCCCTTGCAGCATCCATGGGTTAGAAACTACATCAGATGGATGTGAAGACAACTTTTCTCAATGGAGAGATTGAGGAAGAAATATACATCGAGCAGCCAGATGGTTTCGTCATACATGAGAAGGAGTCTCATGTGTGTAGGTTGAAGAAGGCCCTGTATGGACTCAAACAGGCACCTCGAGCTTGGTATGCGAGGATTGATGGACACCTAATGAATTTGGGCTTCAGCAAAAGTGTTGTTGATCCCAACCTGTATTACAAGATTTTTAATGGTGAGGCCTTGATTCTGGTCTTGTACATTGATGATTTATTCCTCACCGGTACATAGAACCTTATTATTGAATGCAAGTATGCGTTCGCCTCTAAGTTCGAGATAAAGGACCTTGGTATGATTCACTACTTCTTGGGACTAGCGGTGTGGCAGAGAACTGATGAGATCTTCCCAAGTCAGGGGAAGTAAACAGTTGAGATATTGAAGAAGTTTGAGATACTAAACTTCAAGCCCGTGGCTATACCAATGATAATGAATCTAAAGAAATTAAGTGTGTCTTCTTCCGATTTTTGACGAAATTGATCTGACTCCTGTACAGACAGTTGGTTGGATAACTGATGTATCTGGTTAACACCAGACCAAATATTTGTTATGCAGTGAGTGCACTTAGCCAGTTTATAAGTCAGTTGAGATAGACACTCTAGATTGTTGTGAAACATGTGTTGAGATACTTGTGAGGCACAGTTCGACATGGTTTGAGATATACTTCCAGTATTGATATGATATGGCGAGAATATATTGACTCTGATTGGGCAGGGAGCGCAGTGGACAGAAAGAGCACCTTCAAGTGTTGCCTCACTTTGGGATCTTTCATGGTTTCCTGGTGTAGCAGGAAATGAACTTCTGTGGCGTTGAGCACAACAAAAGAATAATACATTGCATTAAGTATGACAGTCCGTGAAGCAGTGTGGCTTCACAAGCTCCTTGCAGATCTATCCGAACATGTGTTGGATTCCACCGTTATTCATTATGGTAACCAAAGTTGTGTGAAGATCTCTGATAATCCGGTGTTTCATGACAAATCAAACCACATTGAGATCAAGTACCATTACATCTGAGACATGATGCAGATGAAGGAAGTATTGGCACGGTACCTTCCTACATATGAGCAGGTTGTTGATGTTCTTACCAAACAAGGATGAAGTTTAAGTACTTTCGTGATAGACTTGGCGTGACAGAGAATGCCTCCCTCGCTGAGAGGGAGTGTTGATGTTTGCAGCTTCCTGAGACATTCTGCAGATCGTACTCCTATGTGACTGAGTTGATTTGATCTGTGATGACACTTATCCGAGATGGGATAAGTGGGGCACCTATCCGAGAAGGGATAAGTGTGGTTGGGCTTATAACCCAACGTCCCATGTGGAGAGCACATGACGACATGTCAAGGGAGTTGACCCTTGACATCATACACTATGGGAGTTGACCCTAGTGTTTCTAGAGGGTGTAGCCTCTAGAAGTCCACATGGAGTGCCATGTGTGACAAACTTTCTCCAGATCGTACTCCTCTGTGAATTGAGT
>ML776828.1:613045-691826 GCA_009831015.1 Picea engelmannii | reverse complement strand
TGACCCTTGACATCATACACTATGGGAGTTGACCCTAGTGTTTCTAGAGGGTGTAGCCTCTAGAAGTCCACATGGAGTGCCATGTGTGACAAACTTTCTCCAGATCGTACTCCTCTGTGAATTGAGTTGAGTTGATCTGTGAGTACACTTATCCGAGAAAGGGATAAGTGGAACACTTATTCGAGAAGGAATAAGTGCAGTTGGACTTATAACCCAACGTCCCATGTGGAGAGCACATGAGGACATGTCAAGGGAGTTGACCCTTGACGTCATACACTATGGGAGTTGACCCTGGTGTTTCTAGAGGATGTAGCCTCGAGAAGTCCAAATGGAGTGCCATGTGTGACAAACTTTCTACAGATCGTACTCCTATGTGAATTGAGTTGAGTTGATCTGTGAGAACACTTATAAGTGCATTTGGGCTTATAGCCCATCGTTCCATGTTCAAAGAACATAAGGACATGTCAAGAGAGTTGACCCTTGATGTCTCACACTATGGGGAGTTGACCCTAAGTGTTCCTAGAGGGAGTAACCTCTAGAAGTCCACCTGGGAGTGCCATGTGTGACAAATCTTTTACTATTATGGTGGTTTTGTACCACTGGTGGAGACTGCGTGTCTCTAGACAGTAGTTGTGTACTACTATGGAAAGATACCTCCCTAGCTAAGAGGGAGTGTTGATGTTTCAGCATCGGGCATAACTTCTCCTACATTGGGCTGCAGACCAAGGGAGATAGGATACACTTATCACAAAGGTGCCCTTGTGATAAATGGGCCCAGACGTAGTCCTTCCTTGATCATGACAAGGAATAATATGGACTCGAGGTGCTTGAAGTGCTTTCCTCGTGTCAGTTAGCATCAAGCCGACATTCACTCATAGGTGTGTGCCTGTGGTGAAAGATCTTGGTATAGTCTTTGTCCTAGTCATGACGATTTGACAAAGAATGATAAAAGACTTAAGATGTTATATCTTATTACGTGCAGACCCAGAGTGAACCTGAATTAATTGGCTCAGAGGGAGAGCCGCAAAAGGAGTTTCTCCTCGGTTCAGGTGGGAGAGAGATGTCTCCCAAGACTGACAGACAAGTGTCATGAGTCTAGGGTGAAGTTTGTATACTTCAAAGACAAGAGTGACATGTTGCAGAATGTCTCCCTCGTTGAGAGGGAGTGTTGATGTTTGGACAACATCGGGAAGACATTCTCTAAAGATAATTAATAATATAATTATTATTGATTATTAAATATAGTATATATAATAATAAATGATAATAATAATAATTATTGATTATTCAAGGAACGCATCATTTCATGGATGGTCACCTTATGTTCCCTATATATATGAAACACTTATCATTGTAATAATACATCGAATATATATCATATCTCATATGAAGAAAAACAACATCCTGGTTAGGGCATGGTCAGTTGGGTAACCCTAACATAGATGAGCGTTGGAGAAGACATGACATAGATAACATTTGAAGGCTATGACAAATTTTTATGAACCATATATTTTCTCTTGCTCTCATACGCAAATGAGTTGTGCATAATCAAGTTATTTTATTAAAATTACCATAAGACGTTTATAAAGTACATATACCATTCCTAAGGGTTTGATGGGCCTCCTACAAAAGGAAAATTTATTCAAAGATCTCCATTCTCCTCTCACCAAAACAACTATTCTTCTTTATTTTGAGCACGAAAATTGTAGTGTACAATTGGATTTATGATTTTGAAAATCCCTATTATATCTATATGTGTAATTTCATCAAATGAAAAATTAATGGACTAGTTCAAGTGGTTGAGTTATATGAACTTTATGCAAAACTTAATGGACTAGTTCAAGTGGTGAGTTATTTGAACTTTATGCAAGAGATCTCAAGGTCGATCCCTCAGTTTGGTTGCCTCTGTTGGTTGCCTCTGTTGCATGCCTCACTCAATGACCCTACCGAGTCAAGTGTCATAAATAGTGCTATCAAGTTTACATTGAGTACTATTTATAAAATACAGACAAGTAACCAAAGGTTTCCTGTGAGGTTTTCCTTTGAAAACAAAAAATCATCAATTGAAAAAAAAATGTCAAATTTCCATTTAAAACTCCAATTTTATTTCCCATTATTTTCATCTAATGGAAAATGGGCAAAAGTTAGACTGTTATCCTACTCTATAATGGTGAGGACATGGGGGCTTCACCTTATAGACCAATATCTTATCATGTTCATTCATAAAGGGGGTTTTGAAATTGTGAATAATTGATTCAATATGTTGTAGATATTGAGGGTGAGGGATGTGGGGTACGAGGGGGTTTATAGGTATTGTGGGGTATAAAACCTAGGTATTTGGTAAAAACAAGGGATACCTAGTGAAAATAGGTCTTATTTTTATTAGAAAGATGTATGGGTTCAACAAAAGGATTTTTAGAGGTATTTATCAATATCTAGTGAAATTACATGTATTTTTTAATAGCCCATGAATGCAAGTGCTATGTCATAGGTTGACTAAATGGAAACCCATGGGTGAGGGTATTATTATTTAGTACCTCACATGATGTGACTAAGGTTTTAGGAATTCAAGGTTGTGGGATTGGAATTTATATTCTCATTTAAATAGATAATCTCTTTTAGAAGTGGAGGAAGGGTGATTCAAAGTCCTTTTTGAACACAAGGGATCGTGGCATTCGATATTTTGTTAACTGACATTTTTGAATAAAACATATCTTTTAAACTTGTATTAATAAAGTAAATATAAAAAAAAAATTATAAAAAAAGATAGGTTAAGAAAGTAGCCGCCACTAGCAAAGGCCGGCCCATAGAACTAGTAAAAATTAAAGAGACTAAACCCTGAGAGATTTACAAATCCAAAATTAAAACGGTCATATGGCCAAGGCAAAGGGATAAAACCAAATAAGGTGACACGTTGGCCATAATAAAAATAGATATAGAGATTAGGCAACAACAATAAATCTTAGATCAAGGGTCAGATCATTTGAGTTCGTGCACCGCCTATTGAATGGTGGTTCATCAACATGCAAGGCATGGTCTCACCCATCTTCTTTCTACTACTCAGGTTGCTTCTCCATCAAGATAGCCACGTCTAGCCTCAAAAACTTATTGTTCTCTAGTTGAGGAGGGGGCGGGTCACTGATAGTTCCTAGTTGGTCTGAGGCTAGGCTGCTTGATCTGGAAAGTTCAAAACAGAACTACATATACTACTTAACCACATTTCATAATACAGCGATAATTTCCACTCAAATCCGGATGTTCCATTCTTTTCAATAATCATCCACAGGTCAACTGAAACTTTAGGGAAAAAGAATAGAGAAAAATATCCCAAGTGAGTTAGATCCATCCAGTGGGCACTTCAGATGCGATGGAATGGAGACATTGAAACACGAAAATAGGGCATAGCGTTGCTAACTTCGTGCAGTGGTACAGAGAAGGAGTTCAATCAGCGTAACCTAAGAGCGCATACAAATACCAGAAAAGCAATATACAGAAATCTTTTAGTGAACGAGGATTAGCTACTTACATTTGGTGGGATTGCCAGGCTCCCTCGAGTATTTCACCTGTAACACAGTACCATCCAGTATAAATCATCGAAAACCTAATAGTTCTGGAAACACAATAACCTACACCAATGAGAATGAATACAACGCACCATGGCTGCGGCCTCAACAACTTCTGCTCCGCTCTGCTTTTCTCTTCTCCTCTCCTCTCCTGGCCTCCCCCTCGGCCCGGCCCTTCTAAAATGAAACAATAGTGGTAAAGAAATTAAGTATTGCGAATAGCCGATATGATGGATAAAAAAAAACCTAATTCGTAGCAAACCATAATCCTATAGTCACTTGGGTAACCCTACTATACTTGAGCGTTGGAGTAGACATGACATAAGATAACATTTGAAGGCTATGCCAATTTTTTTATGAACCATATGCTTTCTCTTGCTTTCACACGCGGATGCGTTATGCATAATCAAATTATTTTATAAAAACTAGCATATTTTTAAGCTGGCTAATGAGAATGTCAAAGTAAAAGTAATATTAATGAGAATGTTAAAGTAATATTAGGAAAGTTTTCATATTAATATTGTTAGTTGAAATTAGAAAAAAATTGCAATTAAAAAAATGTTATTAAAAATTGGTTACTATTTTGATGATAATCTAAATTGTAGATTTTAAAAACAAAGAGAATAAATTCCATATATATACAGTAAATTCTAAAATTCTATAATTAAACCCACTCATTTCACTTTCACTCCAAAATACAATAAGATTTCAAAGTGAAAAAGGCTAGCTATGTAAACATCAAAAGTTGTAGGTGTTGTGATTAGATTTTTAACATCCAATCTCAACTCAAATAAGAGATACAAAGGGTACTTTCTTTAACCTATTATGATATGTTGTTGTATTTTCAACATCAAACCTTAACTTAAAGTAGCTAAGAGATAGAAAGGGCACCTATGAAAAAATTAATATATAAACATGACAAAACCTTTGATAGAAAGTCAATTAAATATGGAAAAAAAAAACACTTCTAATGCAATGGATGTAGACATGTTCTATTTAAATGCATGAAAATAAGTTTTTTCGAGTGAAATCAAACTTAATTAAAACCCGGATTAACTCTTTCTATGTGTTTTTTTATTTCTATAGAAAAAAAAATTTAAATAAGTGTTTCTTAATCACCATATCTTTTTAAACTAAAAAAATATAAACAATGATATATTAATAAAATAAAAATATTTAAATATAAAAATATTTAATTTAAAGAAGAATTTAAAAATAAAAATATTTAATTCTAAAATAAATCAAAATATGAGATATTTAATTCCAAAACAATTTACAAATTTTAAAATAAAGATATATAATTAGAAGACAAATTACAAATTTAAAAAGAAATATATTTTATTCCAAAGCAAATTAAAAATGTAAAAATAAAGATTTAAAGTCATATTCTAAATTTGTGGGAATAGCAATACCAATACCATGTCTCCATGAATAATAAATTTGAGAATGTTATAGAAAACATTGAATAGTAAAACTAAAAAACTAAATATTTAAATATAAAATAATTTTGAATGTCTTCATATTTAAATATATTAATATTTATGAATTTAAAAAAATAACATTAAATTATAAGAAAATATTAACATCTAAAAACTATTTAAAAATAGTGTAAAGTGTAAAAATAAATATTTAAATGTTATAAATATAGGAAATAATTTTGAATTCCAAATCTTAATTTTTTAATTTAAATATTTAATATGTAATAATATATAAAATGATGAAAATTAAATATAAATATATTAATACTAAATAATTCATTAAACAATAAAATTTCTTTGATGGTGAAAATTAAATTTAAATATATTGATATGAAATAGTTATCAAGAATTCTCTAAGAAAAAGCTCAAATTTCATCTTTCATGATCATATAATATAAGAAAAGTAACTTTAACAACATGATATTATACATTTAATAACTCTATAAATGAACATTAATAATTTTATGTACATTTAATAACTCTATAAATTAACATTAATATAGATTAATGAATAAAATTACATTCCATACAATTCCCATTCTATAGCAGTTAGGCTATAGGAGCAAAGAATTCAAAATAAGAAAAAAAACCAATGATTATACTCAAAATCCTTGCCGTGTTGGTTGAAAATCACGGCCTCGGTGCCGACCATAAATTCATCGCAAAGGGGGTGGATGTGGCCTTTCCAGGGCTGCAAATATTTGCAGGATAAGGCCGCATTGGCATAATGAATGATTTCGGCCAAAGTTGTTCCGATCCTGTTGAGGGCATGGCGCATGGTTGTGGCCATGGAGGCAAATATCTGCCCTTTTATGCTCCCTCGCTTCGGTGGAAACCTCCCCACCCTTCCTCGCGCTTTGTTGTTGAACTGCCCTGCCATGACCGCCTATATCTCAAACAGCCTGGGTAAAGAAGTCAATAAAAAAAAACGATGTGGCAAGAGGTTATAAGTCCAAAATTGGAAAGGGGTTTTTAATGACAGTAATGGTGGTTTCTCAAAACCTGTCAACTTGTTGACAGGTTTTGGACAATACTTGTCCCTAAGATGCCTTCAGCATAATCACCGTAAGACTTTTGTAAAGTAAGTATACCATTCATAAGGGTTTGATGGGCCTCCTACAAAAGGAAAATGTATTCAAAGATCTCCATTCTCCTCTCACCAAAACAAGCATGAAAATTGTAGTGTACAATTGGATTTATGATTTTGAAAATCTTTATTATATTTATATGTGTAATTTCATCAAATGAAAACTTAATGGACTAGTTCAAGTAGCTTAGTTATTTGAACTGTATGCAAAACTTAATGGACTAGTTCAAGTGGTTGAGTTATTTGAACTTTATGCAAGAGATCTCAAGGTCGATCCCTCGGGTTAGTTGCATCTGTTGCATGCCTCACTCAATGACCCTATCGGGTCAGGTGTCATAAATAGTGTTAACAAATTTACATTGAGTACTATCAATAAAATACAAACAAGTACCCAAAGGTTTCCCATGAGGTTTTCTTTGGAAAACAAAAAATCATTAATTGAAAAAAAATGTCAAATTTCCATTTAAAACTTCAATTTTGTTTCTCATTATTTTCATCTAATGGAAAATGGGCAAAAGTTAGACTTTTATCCTACTCTATAATGGTGAGGACACTGTGGCTTCACCTTACAGACCAATATCTTATCACGTTCATTCATAAAGGGGGTTTTTAAATTGTGAAAAATAGATTCAATATATTGTAGGTATTGAGGGTGGGGGTGTGGGATACAAGGGGGTTTATAGGTATTGGGGGGTATAAAACTTAGGTATTTGGTAAAAACAAGGGATATCTAGTGAAAAATGGGCCTTATTTTTATTAGAAAGATGTATTGGGAGAGGGGTTCAACAAAAGGATTTTGGTAGGTATTTAACAATATCTAGTGAAATTAGATGTATTTTTTAATACCCCACGAACACAAGTGTTATGTCATAGGTTGACTGAGTGGAGACCCCATGGGTGAGGGTATTATTATTTAGTACCTTGCATGATGTGACTAGTGTGACTAGAATTTTAGGAATTCAAGGTTGTGGGATTGGAATTTATATTCTCATTTAAATAGATAATCTCTTTTAGAAGTGGAGGAAGGGTGATTCAAAGTCCTTGATGAACACAAGGGATCGTGGCATTCAATATTTTGTTGATTCACATTTTTCTTGAGTTTGGAGCAAAAAAACTTCCATTTTCCTAATGTTTCAATATTACTATAACAAAATCGTGTTCTCTTTTTGAATAAAACATATCTTTTAAAGTTGTATTAATAAAGTAAATATACACAATATATATATATATATATATAATAAAAAAAAGACAGGTTAAGAAAGTAGTCGCCACTAGCAAAGGCCTATAGAACTAGTAAAAATTAAAGAGATTAAGCCCTGAGAGATTTACAAATCCAAAATTAAAACAGTCATATGGCCATGGCCCAAAAAGCAAAGGGATAAAACCAAATAAGGTGACACGTTGGCCATAATAAAGATAGATATAGAGATTAGGCAACAACAATAGATCTTAGATCCAGAGAAGGGTCAGATCATTTGAGTTCATGCACCCCCCATTGAATGGTGGTTTGTCAACATGTAAGGCATGGTCTCACCCATCTTCTTCCTACTACTCAAGGTGCTTCTCCATCAAGATAGTCATGTCTAGCCTCAAAAACTTATTGTTCTCTAATTGAGGAGGGGGCAGGTCACTGTTAGATCCTAGTTGGTCTGAGGATAGGTTGCTTGATCCGGTAAGTTCGTAAGAGAACTACATATACTACTTAACCACATTTCATAATACAACGATAATTTCCACTCAAATCCGGATGTTCCATTATTTTCAATAATCATCCACGGGTCAACTGAAACTTTAGGGAAAAAGAATAGAGAAATCTATCCCCGGGGAGTTAGATCCATCCAGTGGGCACTTCAGATGCAATGGAATGGAGAGATTGAAACACGAAAAATAGGGCATAGCATTGCTAACCTCGTGCAATGGTACAGAGGAGTTCAATCAGCGTAAACTAAGAGCGCGTACAAATATTAGAAAAGCAATATGCTGAAATCTTTTAGTGAACGAAGATTAACTACTTACATCTAGTGGGATTGTTGGGCTCCCTCAACTATTTCACCTGTAACACAGTACCATCCAGTATAAATCATCGAAAACCTAATAGTTCTGGAAACACAATAACCTACACCAATGAGAATGAATACAAAGCACCATGGTTGAGGCCTCAACAACTTATGCTCCTCCATGTGTTTCTCTTCTCTTCTCCTCTCCTCGCCTCACCTCGGCCCGACCTATTAGAATAATATGTGTGCTCGTTTCACCATAGACAATATAGTAATATTGTCACCCAACCATAGGCCGAAGCCACCACCGAGCACCTTAACCTTGACAAAGAGAATAATTCTGGAAGCAAACCCTAGAACCTATAGCCAATCAAGGTAGCGTACCTCTCTCCAAAGCTAGCATACCAGGGAGAAAGTCCAAACCATAACCAAGAGAAACTCCAAGCCAAAACCGCAAGATTCCAGTTGCAGCTCCTCTTTAAACTTGTGCACAACTAGTTTTCTCCAATTTCGAGAGTGTGTGTCACAAATGAGCTCTAGCACCTTGTATTTATACTGCTCCATCTTAACGGTCTGGGCCGACTTCTCTTCCTCGGGACTAATAACTCAATATTGATTATTTCATTAAGTCGACTAGTCTTCTAGAGTAATTATCCAAGTCTTTAGGGTTTCTCATGCTTCCCGGAATATTCTAGTCTCGTCAGGATTACATGTAGAGGTTAATACTCCCACAACTGCCATAATATCAACACTCCCTCCTACATAGGGAGGTATTAGAGGCAATGTTCTTGAGCACAAATAGACCATTCAACTGGTAGCATCATCAAAATCACACAGGCTATCTCATGATCAAATCACGAGCACCATCATCATTATCAGTATCATCTCTTGAAGCCATACTCCATCTAAGTAATCAGGTATGATGTTGAGTAAGTCACTCACTCCACATAGTGATGCAAGAATCATTGTTCTCATGTGGACATATGTCCCGGAAGAATAACTATTCCAACAGATGTTGGAAGCCACATCATGGGCTATAAGGACTATTCTTCTAATCTGGACATACATCCTAGAAGAATAACTGTCCTGGACCATTTTCCACCGAGAGAATGTATGTCCATTAGCATATTGATTGGTAATCATCTCCAACGCTAGTGATAGTCTCCATGGAAATAAGAACAATGTCATCCAATAGAACACAACTGTGTCTATTCATAATAGTATACAACTACTATCCACTGGTACACAACCACTCTTAGTAGCACACTGCTACTAACCAGTGACACATAGTCACTACCAATGTATCACATCCACCACAGTAACATACAACTATTGTCCAAAGACATACAGTCTCCACAACAATCATACCATCTGATATCAACCTGAATAAAACAATATCATGATATAAATTGAGTCAGTTGGGCCATTCTTCCATTCACATATGTGAGATATGGAAGAGCATCTGCCCTCAGAGAGTAAAATATCAGTCATGGGCTTTCTGGACTATTCTTCTCAAGCATAGAAGAATAATTGTCCCTGATTTCTGAGCCTGGACCATTCACCTAACTGGGCCATTCCTCTGGCACTAATCATAGTACAGCCTGGAGAGAATGAGTTTGCCCTAGGGAATGCCTGTCATTGATTGTTGAACCTGAACCATTCACCTAACTAGGCCATTCCTCCAACACGAATCACAGTGCAACTTGGAGAGAATGAGTTTGACCTAGGGAATGACTATCTGAACCATTTCCTATGGAAATGATTGTCCTGCACCAACCTCCAAAACTGACCATTCTTCGAAACTGCTCACAATTGTGAACTTCGAAAGAATGACTACCTGATGAGGCAGACCATTCTACTTGACCACTACTCAGAGTGACTGCCAAGAAGAATGATTTTCCTAGACCATTCCCCAACACTGGCCACAAGGAGAACCATTGTCTATGGTACATCAGCAATATATCGAACCATTTTCATTACGAAAATGATTGTCCGATCTGGACCATTTTCCGAACTAGAAAATGCATGTCCGTCAGAAATCTTAAACCACTTTCCGAACTGGAAAGGAACTACCCATCCTAGACGATTTTCCGAACTAGAAAATGATTGTCCATAAATCAATAACATATCACTGCTCCCTCCCAACCTGGGAATAATCACTTCCTTTTTCAATAAGAAAGTCATCTCCACGAGCCCTAGCTTGTCCCTTAAGTATGCAATATTTTCATCTTGGACAGAGGCTTTACCAAAATATTTGTTATCTACTCATCTGTGGAGATATATTGGAGAACCACTTCTCTCTTCTGGACTTTATCGCATAGAATATAATGCTTGATCTCAATGTACTTCGGCATGTCATGGAACACCAGTTTCTCTAAAGGCTTCACATATCTCTAACATATCATGGTCGAATTCAACATATGCTCAGACGGTTTGAAAACCAACTTACAGAGCCACACCGCTTTCGTACAAGCATCACAAACCGTAATATACTTTGCTTCTGCAGTACTGAGTGCAACATACTTTTGTTTCCTGCTAGTCCATGACATCGTGGAAAAGCTCAAACTGAAGCATATCCAAGTAGCACTTCTTTTGTCATCATGAGAGTTTGCCATGCATTAGAAATCCATCATCTTGAACTTCTGAGTAACCATTATGATAAACTATCTCTATCATAGAAAGTTTTCACCACGCTTATGTTGTATATGAGATACTCTGCATCAAGTTGTTTGAATCCATACAACGTCTTCTTATATCTACATACATGGGTCTCTTTCTGGTATAAGCTTCTTTCTCAATTTGCTTTCTTGGGAAGAACAATCTTTTACATGTAAATTCTGATCCATGGATACTGCAGGCGATATATCTGGTTTACTGGAATGAGTTGTCAACATAGTCTTCTCCCTCCTTCTGGAAGAACCTCTGAATCTTGCAATGCTTTCATTCATAAGTATTTTTCATATTTTCTTACATACAGTGTTCTATATCATAACTTCCATTTCTTCTGCTTGATTACTTCTAGTGGGTTCAAACCAAGTTGGTAGTCTTATGATTCTCGGTATAATAATCGGTTGTTCTGGCTTTTCTTTCTTTCTTGGAATCTCCATTTTCTTCCTCATGTTCCTCTTTCGCTTTTGGGTCCATGGAGTCTTCTATAGATTCCATGCCATGAATATTTCAACTTCTTCCTTTCATCATAGGATCATGGATGTAGATAGACAACCAGGGATACTTAAGGCTTCTTTTCAAAGAAGACTTCTTCTAGAGTCAAACTGAACACATGTTGCTTATCATGGTTGCTACTTTCAATGGGAACATGGACAAATACTTCATAATCCTCAATGGATCATATCATTTAGGATTAGCTCCCTCCTAATCCTTTCTTCATGCATGAATGCATGCTCTTCTTTTGGAATTATGTAATCAGCTCCCTCCATCCAAGAGAGTCCTCGCTTTCTTCTGCATCCTTATTGCCTTCTGCAAAGTGTCACAAGTTTTTTTCTAATTTCCTCTTGATTGCTGACTTCTTTCTGTTTTGACTTCTTCTGGGTCTCTTCAAGTTTGATTATGATTTCGGCCTATCTCGCAGTTGTTACTTATATAATAGATTCCTCGAAAATTTGTCACTAAATATTGTCAACGTACTTCATCCTTTTCATGTGTATTGCTTGACTTTTAGTCATTGTGATAGCAATCCTTATCTTGTTATTCTTCCATAGGTATTGTTTTACTTGACCATCTTATCTTCTAAGAAATATATATACATGATATGTATAGGAACTATGTAAACATGGTATGTGCAAGAACTTTGAATAATATTGTTACCTTGACTTAGAAGAAGAAGTCTGTTTTATATTGCTTGGCTTTCTTTGAGGGTTCCCTTTCTTCAAAAACTATTGCTTCCTCTGTTTCCTTCCTTTTCTTTAACTCAGGACAGGGGTTCTTGTAGTCACCATGTTTTCGATAGTGGAAGCATTGTATCCTTGACATATCCTTTTCTTGATTTGGTTTCTTCCTTAAGCCAAACTTCTTCTTATTCCTGAAATTCTTGAACGTTGTTGTGAAAGCTTGATCATCGTATTTCTTTTGGTATTTCTCTTTTGCGTTAATCCTTGATTCTTCTTGTGCACAACAAGTCCGAAGTTCTTCAAATGTGGGATACTCCTTTCTTGTGTTCATGCTTGCGACAAATGCATCCCGTGTCTTGGGAAGGCCATTAAGTACTATATTTACCAGTTCCTTTTCTAAAATGATTTCTTCAATAGCTTGTAGTTGATCTCTTAACTGAGAGATTTTCACAAAGTATGATGTTATGCTATTATCATCATTCATTTTCATGTCACGGAGCTCATTCTTCGGACTCATTACTTGTCCAATGTTTCTGACTGAGAAGAGATTAGTCAGGGCATTGTACATCTTAGATGACTCAAGATGAAAGATGTAGGGTATCAAGTGGTCTTTTACAGAGTCCACTATGATACTCATAGTGTTGATGTCATTGTCCTTGAATTTCTCCATAATGACAACGTTCTGAGGTTCCTTCTCTTTTCGTGCCTCAAATTGTGGTTCCATGATCTTGCCTTTCACGAGAACCAACACTTTATTCTTAGCAAGGATGAGGTCAATCCTTGTGTTCCATGCTCTGAAGTTAGAATCCCCTTCTAACTTGTTTTCTGTCTTCATAGAGTAAGTCATTACTTCTTTGACTTGGTCAACCTTTGACTTTGACCAAAAACTCAAACTTCAAGTCTTGGCTTGCTGAGAGTACCAAGAGATGCGCTTGGCTAGGGTGTACTAGGCTATCTAGAAATTAGGTCAATCTCTTCACTTAAGGTGCCTTTAACAAGTGGGTTAGGGTTTCGTTGTTGCAACAAAACTTTGACTGCAATTGCAACTGTAATTGAGTAAATCCTCCCAATCTATCTTCCAACGGTTAGACTATCCGAAGATAGTGTGGCCCCATAACCTATTAGAATAATAGGTGTGCTCATTTCACCATAGACGATATAGAAATATTTTCACCCAACCATAGGACGAAGCCACCCTCGAGCACCTTAACCTTGACAAAGAGAATAATTTTGGAAGCAAACTCTAGAACCAATCGCCAATCAAGGTAGTGTACCTCTCTCCAGAGCTAGCATACCAGGAAGAAAGTCCAAACCATAACCAAGAGAAAGTCCAAGCCAAAACCACAAGATTTCAGTTGCAGTAGTTGGAGTTGCAGGTCCTCTCCAAACTTGCACACAACTGGCTTTCTACAGTTTCGAAAGTGTGTATCAAAAATGAGCTCTAGCGCCTTGTATTTATACTGCATAACTCAATATTAATTATTTCATTAACTGGACTAGTCTTCTAGGATAATTATCTGATCCTTTAGGGTTTCTCTTGCTTCCCAAAATATTATAGTCTCGTCGGGATTACATGTAGAGATTAATACCTCTCGCAGCTACCATAATATCAAAACGACCCTCCTAAAATGAAACAGTAGTGATAAAGAAAGTAAGTATTGTGAATAGTCGATATGATGGATAAAAAAAGCTTAATTTGTAGCAAACCTTGATCATGGTCAAGGCATGGCCACTTGGGTAACCCTAACATAGTCGAGCATTGGACGAGACATGACATAGATAACATTTGAAGGCTATGCCATTTTTTTATGAACCATATGCTTTCTCTTGCTCTCATACGCGGATGAGTTATGCATAATCAAATTATTTTATTAAAATTACCATAAGACGTTTATAAAGTAGGTATACCATTCCTAAGGGTTTGATGGGCCTCCTACAAAAGGAAAATTTATTCAAGGATCTCCATTCTCCTCTCACAAAAATAACTATTCTTCTTTATTTTTAGCACAAAAATTGTAGTGTACAATTGGGTTTATGATTTTAAAAATCCCTATTATATCTATATGTGTAATTTCATCAATTGAAAACTTAATGGACTAGTTCAAGTGGTTGAGTTATTTGAACTTTATGCAAAACTTAATGGACTAGTTCAAGTGGTTGAGTTATTTGAACTTTATTCAAGAGATCTCAAGGTCGATCCCTAGGGTTGGTTGCCTATGTTGCATGCCTCACTCAATGACCCTACCGGGCCAGGTGTCATAAATAGTGCTAACAACTTTACATTGATTACTATCCATAAAATACAAACAAGTACCCAAAGGTTTCTTGTGAGGTTTTCCTTGGAAAAAAAAATCATTAATTGAAAAAAATGTCAAAGTTCCATTTAAAACTCCAATTTTATTTCCCATTATTTTCATCTAATGGAAAATGGGCAAAAGTTAGACTTTTATCCTACTCTATAATGTTGAGGACAAGGGGGCTTCACCATATAGACCAATATCTTATCACGTTCATTCATAAAGGGGGTTTTTAAATTGTGAAAAATAGATTCAATATATTGTAGGTATTGAGGTTGGGGGATGTGGGGTACGAGGGGGTTTATAGCTATTGGGGGTATAAAACTTAGGTATTTGGTAAAAACAGGGGATATCTAGTGAAAATAGGTGTTATTTTTATTAGAAATATGTATTGGGAGGGGGGTTCAACAAAAGTATTTTTGGAGGTATTTATCAATATCTAGTGAAATTAGATGTATTTTTTAATACCCCACGAACGCAAGTGCTATGTCATAGGTTGACTAAGTGGAGACCCCATGGGTGAGGGTATTATTATTTAGTATCTCACATGATGTGACTAGGGTTTTGGGAATTCAATGTTGTGGGATTGGAATTTATATTCTCATTTAAATAGATCATCTCTTTTAGAAGTGGAGGAAGGGTGATTCAAAGTCCTTGTTGAACACAAGGGATCATGGCTTTCAATATCTTGTTGACTCACATTTTTCTTGAGTTTGGAGCAAACATTTCTTCCATTTTCCTAATGTTTCAATATTACTATAACAAAATCATGTTCTCTTTTTGAATAAAACATATCTTTTAAACTTGTATTAATAAAGTAAATATACAAAAAAAAAATTATAAAAAAAAGACAGGTTAAGAAAGTAGCCGCCACTAGCAAAGGCCCATAGAACTAGTAAAAATTAAAGAGACTAAGCCCTCAAAGATTTACAAATCCAAAATTAAAACGGTCATATGCCCATGGCCCAAAAAGCAAAGGGATAAAACCAACTAAGGTGACACATTGGCCATAATAACGATAGATATAGAGATTAGGCAACAACAATAGATCTTAGATCCAGAGAAGGGTCAGACCATTTGAGTTCGTGCACCCCCTATTGAATGGTGGTTCATCAACATGCAAGGCATGGTCTCACCCATCTTCTTTCTACTACTCACGGTGCTTCTCCATCAAGATAGCCATGTCTAGCCTGAAGAACTCATTGTTCTCTAGTTGAGGAGGGGGTGGGTCATTGTGGTGCTTTCGACTTTGGCTCTAGTGTTCATTGCATTCTTGAACTAGATGGTATGCTCAATGGTGTGACCTCCTACTAGAATAATGTAGACAAGTCGAGCTAGGGGGGGAATAAACCTCTAGGGGAACCTAGCACATCATATAAAGGATCATCCCTAGTGCTCCATAAATCATTCGAGACGCACCGACTCCAACTCCACCTTTCCAACTTGAATGTGGATATACAAGTGCAAGTTAGGAAATATTAGAGCTCCTTCATTGATCTGAATCTTAAGGGAAGTTATGGTCCAAGGTTTGGATGTATAAGTCATAAAGGAGGATTTTTATTAAATGAAAAAGGAAACGTAATGAGCATGTAATTGACGAAGTAAAAGTTAATCAAACTAGACTTTGATAATAAGTCACCATTATAAAATGCAATAAGGAGAGACTTAAGATGGGGAAGGAAAGATCCTAAAATCGGCGTTGTTGCATGTAATGGTTCATCTTAATAGAATCATTCTTCCTCAACTCTCTTTCTCTCATATTTTTGTGGTGTATTTTATTTGTGCATTGTTATTTAATATCTTTATTGGTTTTTGTCAATGTTCCTTACACCTACAAAGCTAGTTTCTTGGTGAATTTGTCTACAAGTTAATCTCCTCCTCTCTTGGTGTCCAAGCCTCCCTAAATATCAGCCTCCAAGAACTAGATCATTGGTATCAAAGCGGGCTACCACTCCTTGGGAATAAGGGTTTAATGCATATTTTTTAGATTTGAATATTTACAACAATCTGCAACATCCCTTTATCATTCTTAGAGTTTATTTGTTGGGTCATACACTGCAAAATTATAGTTGGTCCACGATTTTCTACCCACAAACCTCTATTCACCATTATAGGAGCATCATTATAGGGATTTTCACTACATTCCTTGGCTCGAGGTATTTTCACAGATTCATTACAAGATTTTTGCATTATATACGAATGTTTCACGTATTACAAAAATTGAAGACATGAAGAAACCAAGTAATATTACGAAAGATAACTTCAAAGAGAGAACACTTATTGGATATCATATGAAGAGAACAAATGTCTCTTTATAGGAAACAATGACATAAACCCTAGATGCAAAAACCCTAAAATAACTCAAGTGTACTTTAATGACATAAAACCTTGATGCATAAACATTAAAATGACTCAAGTGTAATTTAAGTCATTGATACAACACTAGGAATAAATTAAACTAAGTTGGAGAGTGACTTTATCAGTATGCTTGAGTCTACAATATATATGACCATTGTGAACTCTAACATTCTTCCTTAATGGTCAATCTATAAAATACACTAAGCTCATCTCTAAATTTTACAAATTTATCTAGGCGAAGAAACTAGGTGAGAATGTCTGCAATTTGGCCCTAAGTTGGGCCATATTTTAGCTCAACTAATCATCTTCTACAATATGTTAAATGAAATGGCAATGTACATTGACATGTTTTGTGCACTCATGAAAGAGGGGGGATTTTGTGAATTTAAGAAGTTCTTGGTTGTCACATAAAAGTAGAGTAGGCTCACTCTGATCAACTTGCAAACATGCAAGTACTCTTTTAGGCAAAATTATGTCACATGCCCCTTTTATTGCTACTATATATCATGTTCTATAGAGGAAAGTGAAATTGCAACATTGCTTCTTATTGATCCAATAAATTGGTCATGTCCAAGACTTAACACATAACTTGTTGTAGACTTTGTGTCATCCATGCATCCTGTCCAATCAAAGTATGAGCAACCAAATAATGGAAGCTCCTTGATCCTACCATATATAATGCCAAAATACAATGTTCCCTTCACATCTCATAACACCCTATTTTCCATTGTCTCGTGTTATGTTTTTGGTGCTATCATAAACTAGGAATATGGTTTGACTGCATAACTCAAGTTTGACCTAGCAGCGGTAAGATATATCAAGTTACACACTCGTTGCATGTAGACTTATTCATTAATTACCTTTGAATTAGTCTTCAATGAAAGTTTTATCCCTTTCTCCATGGGTGTAAATGAGAATTTGCAATGTGTCATCCTAAACTTGTCTAACAAACTTTTGGCATATTTTGTTTGTGAAACGAAAATATGTTTATCTATTTGGCAAACATCCACACACACCTTAGCAATGTAGGAGGCCTAAATATGTGATGTCAAACATTGAAATAAATCGCATTTTACCTTTGCATTTGCTCCATCCTTACTACAAGTAATGATGATGTCGTCTACGTATATCACCATAATCACTACATCACCATCCATTATTTTAATATATAGGTTGGGCTTTAAAGGACTTATTTGAAACATTATTCACCCAAATAGCTATCAATTTTTATGTACCAAGCCCTGGGAGCCTTTTTTATCCCATGGAGAACTTTCTTCAATACACAAACCAGATGTTCCTTCCCTAGAACCTAAATTGAATGTAGTCGATACATGTAGATTTCTTCAGATAAATCTCCCTTAAAGAAGGCACTCTTCGCATCCATTTGGTACAATTTCCATCCAAATTGTGTTGCCATGGAAAGAACTAAGTGGATTGTTCTCGTTTTCATTGCAAGGGTGAAGGCCTCCTCATAATCAATCTCTTCTTTCTTAGCAAATCCCTTTATGACCAACATTGCTTTGTGCTTTCCAAGTGTCCCATTTACAGGCTTGTAGTTGACTTTATAGACCCATCTGCAGCCAATAGGTTTATTTCTTGGAGGAAACTATGTGAGAGCCCATGTTTGATTCTTTCATAGCTTGTTCTCGTTTCGATCTTCCCTTGGCTTCTTTATATCCCCAAGGCTCAAACACTACAAGGAAAACACCTTGTAGCGAAGGTTTATAGTGTTACAAGAATCGGAAAAAATTTCAAAAAAACCTTTGATATTCATAGTGGAGGTTTTAGCGGAGGTTTTAATGGATGTTCCATATAACTATAAAAAGTTGGACAGGTGGAGGTTTTTTTGTCAGTGCTTGTATTGGTAAACCGCACTGGTGCGTTGTTAAGTAAATTGTATCTATGCGTACACAAAGATCAAAAGCATTAGTGCTCTTATAGTTATTACACATTGTTCTGCCTTTTTTGTTATATGAAGCACCGATGCTTTTTTGGTTTTTGTGTGCACTGATTTGTATGTTTTTGTTTCATGTAGCATCGATGCTCGTATAAATATCATGCACCAAGTCATTCTTTTTGTTTTATGGCACATCGATGCTTGTATAATATGTAAATCATTGATGTGTATTGTAATTATGCACACTGTTATATTTTGAAACGATAAATACAATCTTGCGTTATAATGTTTAAAGCAACAGTGTTTTTCACAATATTTAGCATTGGTGTTTCATTGTAATTAATAGGCACCAGTGCGTATAACTCACAAAAATGCATCGTTTAGTGAGTTCAAAAGAATACAGTGCACTAATATGTATATATTTTAATTGGATTCGATGACGAGGGGTTTGTGGCTAGGGTTTCCTCAATCGCAGACCCCTTTCCCTTTCCGCATCGATTTTTTTTCACCTGTAATCCTCCTCTTAGTGGTTGCGGTGCCAAGGCGAACTCGACCTTATTTTCCCATGAGTGCACGGTTTTGCTGATGGAGTGATCGCTAAAGACCTATTTTTTCTCTCGCTGTTAGGATTTGTCGGGGTTCGTGCATGCCCTAAATGCAGGTTCTGTGGTGTATCAAGTAGATCTGATGCTTTTAGTTGCTCTTCTAGGGGTGGGGATTGTTTGATCCTCGCTCTTCGTTCATGGCTATGCCTTCCAGTGGGTGGATCTCGCTTTTTTTTAGGTTTTTTTTGCTTTCTCTGGCACGAAGTTTGGATCTGGGTGACTTGTTCTTTGTTTGGAGCCTTACGATAGTTTTTTCTCCCTTAAATGATCCAGATTTGGTCTGTTGTTAGATGATATGTTGTCCTCGGTCCCGATCAAATGTTAATGTTTCCATGGGTGTTTGTGGTGGTTTCAGGCCATTTCACTAATGCTTGGTTTGTTCAGGGCTTGATGCAAAGTTAGGGTTCTCTCAGGTGCTATGATGGTTAGGGGGTCCCTGTGCTCCTTGTGGGATATGTAGTTTTGTGTAGTGGATGTTGGGGTTACTGTTTTTTCGGTGTCTTGGGTCAGAGCTTTGAGGTCCTTTTGGGCGTGTGGTGTTGATTTGTTGCTCTTGGTTAACACTTTGAGGTCCTTTTGGGCGTGCAACTTCTGGCTTCTTCTCCTCCGTGGATGCAGGACTCCTTGTTTTTTTCCCTCCGACTCTTGTTGTTTGGGGATTATTTGCCTCTCTGGCCTGGTCCATCCAGGTTGTCTCCAGGGTTTGTCCCTGCTGCTTTTTCATGGCTACGTTTTATTTTATGAATTGATTTTGAGGATTCCCTGTATTTTGGGGCCACTTTTACATGGCCTTTCTTTGTTTCCTTCCTCCTCTTGGGGTGAGAGGTATTTTGCGACTAAATGCATGCTTATGAATGCATTTTTCAGATTGTAATTTTTATTTCTTTTAATAAAAGTTACTCTTTTTTCCTACGGAAAAAAAATGTATATATTTTAATTATTTTTTTTTTTACAAATTTGCAATTAATCATCTCAAATTCAAATATTTTTTATAATAGTATTGATTTTTATATTTTTGTTAATGTGTTTTGACATAATGATTGCATTAATGTGTTTTGACATAATGATTGCATTAATGTGTTAACCAATGGATTACACCTCTGTTATTTGCTACAATGTAAACCATCCATGTATTAATTAATCAACAATGCAACATTTTACGACATTTGACATTGTAATGAAATAAGAAAGTCATTTTATTATATATGAATAAGTGAATTTTCTTCATACAAAATGGAACAACGCAAAGGTCCACAACAATTAAAATACAACCAATATGTAATGTCCACACTTAATGGTGACATGTCCTCATGCAATTGGGACAATATGTCGAGTACATTAAATAAAATCTTTGATTTTCACAAATAAATCTTCCAAAACATACAATCTGCAGTAACATCCAATTATATCAATTGTCATTCAACATCACCTGAACCATTGTCATCACTCAAGCTCCATGCATGTCTCATTTCTTCATTACTTGTAGGTGGTATTGTACTTTGGTTATTTAACCTAATGTTTTCTTGATCGACTTGTTTTTTATGTTCCACCTCTTCATATTCCATCTACAAACATGGATATATATATACAATTACGTAAATAAAAAAGTGTACCATAGCAATGATTGTTTCATAAACAACACACATTCTTTTGAAGTCATGTTACATGTCGTCTCTCAAAATCTCTTCCATTGGATGCACTCCATACTTTATTTCCTACATGTTTAATACATCACGACAAAGCACAATCAATATAATTAATACAAAGGTTTATTATTGTTCCATTGATTATAAAACAATGGAAGTTAAACAACATAGCTATTTAATTACAAACTGTTCAATTAAACCTTGATACTTCAACATATACTCACAACCCATACTTAACCCAATGTCTATCAATTCTTCAGTTGACTTTTCTTTCTATGTTAGCACCTATTAGAAGACATCCACAGATGAGTGTAAATTAATTATTTAAATATAAAGATCACAACAAACATGAAAATTTAAGTAAGACCAAAAACGTAAGTACTCACGAACTTTGCGATCAACCATTTTATTCATCATCGTCATGTCTTATGTGCTGAATGGGTTTCATTTTCCTTTTTTGCAACAAAAAAATTGAAAATTAGTATTTCATGCAATAGTACATAAAATAATAAATGAATGATTACATGCCTATGATGCACATTGTAATTGATGGGATGGCCCCTGTTGCGATGCAATTATGTTCATTTCTTTTACCATCCCCTTATACACTTTTTTGGACATCCCCACTAGCAAGTATTGTTTTTTCCCTCGTTTGTCACTCAGAATTTGCATGACATGCCTTAACCAACACACATCATTAATTTGAACCTACATTAATTCAAATATATTTAATTTTTAATACAACTCAAAGAACTTGCCTTGTTCTCTTGTTAGGATGAGCTACTATCGCGCTCGTTGCAATAAGTTGTTTTCCTTGAACTTATATCGACCATATTCTATAAAAAAAGGAAGGAATCATTGAATTACAAAATAAGATTTTGGTGCGTATAATAAAATAGTATGCACTTGCGTGTATAATAAAATAGTATGCACCGGTGTGTTAATAATATGTATATGCAATGGTGTATGATAATTGTGCTCTTATGAATTTGAAAACTTTTTGTTTATAAATGGTAATATTCTCACAATGCTCTATAAATTAATAGAAGCACCAGGGCCTCATTATTGTTTATTGTGCACCGTCAAACCCGTGAACAAATTTAAAACATAACATTTTCGATATTAAAAACAAGGTTATTTTCATTTTAAATTCTGTCGTGTTGTTGACATGAACATGTGCATTATTCATGTACATTGTGCATTGTGAACCGTGGAAACATTTTTTTAATGGAAAAGTGAGAGCGATAGGGTTTCAGATCCAATGTGATCCCATTACAAAAGATACCAAATGCCCCATATACAAGTAAAGAAACCCTATAAAAATGTATTGCTTGAAAAAAAATTGGTTGTGAAATATAAATAGGGAAACCAAGATAAACAACAAGGAAGCTAGGGCTTCCAATACCGAATGCAACTATGAAGCCCTTGTATTTTTTTGAGAATGCAATAAAAATTGTTTGAATCAATTAGGGAAAAGATTAAGACGATGAATATAATTAAATCACATAACTAGAATTTCTCCTATACAAATTTGTATGTAAATTTTTCTCTTCAAAAAACTCTACCTACTCCAAACTCTTTGCTCGTAAATCTCTCTTGCTCAAATCTCCCCTCTAATTTTTGGCAAAAGAATGAAATAGTGACTAGGTTTTTCATTTATAAACACATGCATTTTGAAAATATAAAATTTCGACTCATTTTTTGTTGTTGTATATTTCTACGAGTTGATGATAAACGTGTGCGTTATTTTTTTTGTAACTTATTTTTTCGGTGCTCTAAACAATTTTTAGTGCATCGGTGTGGTTATGACGTAAGAATGCACTAAACCAACCAGGAAAGAGAAGACAAAACTGAACATAAAACAATAAATGACAATCACACAATACACAGAGATTTTACCCTGGAAACCCTTAACTTAGAAAGCCAACATTCCTTGAGCGACTCTCGCTCCTTGTTGTCTTATTCATTCATAGAATAAAGAGTTACATGACTAACCTTGGTCCACACCTAGGACACAATCGTCATCCCAGTCTCTTTCTTTATACAAGAACAAACCTACAACCAATTCGAATTACATCTACATGACTATTACACACCTCTCACTAGAGAGTTTCAAATCATCTTTTATAGTATTACAACATGCAATATTTATAGGATTTACAACATGCAAACCACTAACTTATGGTGCCCAAAAATGATTACAGATCCATGCAAATGATTGGTTGTAATCTTGCGAATCTTAGGATTTTGTTACAATCGACTATTCGTTGAACTTCAATCAACTGCTACTCGACCTCCTATCGGTTGACCTTTCATCCTTCGACTTGACTCATCTATCCAATCAAACATTCACCTAGTCAATCCACCTCAACTAGCCAGTCGGTTAGACTAAGTTTCCACTGCAAAGAATATAACGACCAACATTCTCCCACTCGTTATCTTCTTTACCAAAACAATAGAACCTAAACTTTTGTTCACTGACCCAGGGCAACAATGCCCATTGCCTCTCTACACCAAGAGAACTTTGCAACACTCACAACCTTGGTCAAAGAGTCTGTTATGTTTTCTAAAGTGTCTATCTTCTCCATAAACACCTTCTTGCTTTCCACCATGTCTCTCGTGAAATGGTATTGTACATCAATATGCTTCGTCCTGGAATGGTAAGTTGGGGTTTTTTTCCAAGAAAATTGCACTTTGACTATTGCAATTTATCTTCATAGATTGCTGCTCAAACCCAATCCATGAACACAGTCTATATAATCATACAAATTATTTGCTTGCATGTGTGGTTGTCATGTATTCACCTTGTGTTGTTGACAAGGATACTACCACTCGTCTCTTACTCATCCAACAGATTGCTCCACCGAACATTTTGAACACATATACTTTGGTTGATTGTAATGTCCCCTTCCATGTGATATTGACCATGGGGGACTTAGTAGCCTAGTTGTTCCCCTAGAATATAGTCTCATTAAGAAAAAGGGGACTAAAAGGGTCAAAAGGGGGTCACTGAATAATTAAAGTTATTGTCAAAAGGCGACAAAGATTAAAAAGAAAAAGGTAAAGTGGCTTTATGAAATAATTGGAGAAAAGAACCTTAGAAATCCAAAATAATAATTTAAGTGAGAATTAGAAGTTGGGATAAAAGGAAGGAGGGCAACTTGCTCAATTCATCCTTGATCATTTCTCACTCGCATCTTTGAGTTCTAAGACTTGGGCGTTTTGAGGGTTTTGAGTTAACAAACCCTAGAGATGAGAAAGGAGGTGAAACATTCCTTTGTTCCTAATCCAATCTTGGCCAAGGTGGTGAAATATTCCACCCTCACCATTCTACACAGTTTTAGATCAGTTTGCAACAGTGATTTGTGGAGTTAAGGTGCAATTTTTAGGGTTTCTACAGGATTGGGGCGCATTGCCAAGGAAATAAAAGCTCCTTTTTCCTAGAGAATAGTGGATTTGGAGTAGATCTCACCACATGAGGGTTTGTAATCCCTAGGGTGACTTTTATCTTCAGTTTGTGAGGGTTTATAGCCTCATAATTATTTATTATTGAATTTGAGCGAATTTCTTAAGGAGGGCACACTTATCCTTAGAGATATAGAGCTTTGGAGGGTCAGATATATAACTAAAGCAAGGGAATCTTTGCTTACGAGTTTATCATACTCATGTCCACATATTTGCATCCATTTTTAGGAGTTTGGAGGCCAGATCTAGCAGAGTCGAAATTCCTAGGAGATTTTCCAGCCATAGAGGGGCACAACTCAGACAAAGCATCCAACTATAGAACAGGAGGGAAAGAAATTGATCTTTCAGATCTCACATACAGTTATTGGGAGTTCATGAGAGCTTATCTCTCTCTATTGTTATTGTATCTTGGAGCTATTCTCAACCACACACATTATTCTTCCATCTCTATTCCAGATATGTCCATCTCTTGTACTAAGGTGAGCTATATATTTAAATAAAATGCAGATATGAGGTATTTGTGGCTATTTTATCGTGTTATTTCTATTGTATCTGGTTATGTATCCATTTTTTTTTTATATTTCCATCATTTACTTGCTATAAAAACTCTATAAATCAACCCCAACACAACTCAAGAAGACAAAACCTGCAAACTGTTTGACAAAACATTTCAACCAGAAAACACAAAGTTTCGAGGGTTCCAAAGTAGATCCAATTAGGGATCTTACAACGGTATCAGAGCACAAATCCTCCCATCCTGTGAGGATTTCTAATGGAAGGATACAACAGAAGGAAGAAGGATAGAAAGGAAGGAGAAGCATAAACAATTCCAGAAATGGAGAGACAAAAAACAAGGGATGGTAATGACAAAGGGGCTGAGTTGGAAAATATAGTCCAGGAACTAAAGCACTCCATTGGTAGTACACAATTTGAAATGAAACATCATTTGAAAGAGACACAAGATCACTTGTCAAGGGGATACACTGAAATGAAAACAACTTTGTCAAATATACACACCACCTTAGAAGCAAGATAGGACAAGATTGCATAATTAGTCATGCAGATGGTTACCACCTTTGATGGAACAACTAAATCTTCAACAAATGCATGGGTACAAAAATTGGATGCCTATCTACAACTAAACCCCATGATGGAGTTGGATTCCATCAAATTTTCTACCTTGTACTTGGAAGGCAAGGCCCACGAATGGTGGTACCATGGAATGACCACTTTGGGGCATGCACACATTATCTCTTATATGGAGTTCACATAGAGACTCATGGATAGATTTGATAAGGGGGATCCAGAACTTCACTTCCATGAGCTCACACAACTTAGATAGACAGGTTTAGTGGAAGCATTCATAGAGGAATTTCAGAGAATAACAGTGATGGTTCCATATGTGTCATAATCTAGGTTGATGATTCTCTTTTCCGAAGGGCTAACATAACCTTTGCATGGTTGGGTCAAGGATTTTAAGCCTACCACACTAAAAGATGCGATTTGGAAGACTAGAGATTTAGAGGTAGCAACTCCTAGAACAAGTTTACTCCAAGACCCCCACTTGCTCCAAGAGGAAGAGTTCAAAGAGTGGTTGACAAGGGTAAGGGGAAACTTGATGAATCCACAAGAAGGGAGTTGAGAAGGAAGCAACTTCATTATACTTGCAAGGAACCATGGGAATCAAGGCATAGATGCACGTGAAAAAGGAAAATACACTACATAGAGGTTCTTTCCGACAATGAAGAGGAAGATGATGTTGGACATCTTCAAAATGTGGAGGTGACCCAAGAAAAAGACGATCACACACGTGAAAAAGGGGAGGACCAGATAGTGCACAATGCAGCAAGGATCAAGAAGGTTGTAATAACATCCATCAATGGGGTGCAAAATTTTAGTACCTTCAAAATAAGAGGAGTCTTTCAAGGACAAAGGGTCACAATGCTTATTGATGGTGGGGTTTCCCATAATTTCCTTGATGTCGCTTTAGTAAACAGGATACATCTACCCACTGTGGAGTTTGAGGGATTTTTGGTGGAGGTAGCAGGAGGGCGCACCATGCCATGTGACAGGTATATTCCTCAGATGGGTCTCACCTTGGGTAGGAATAACTTATCACATGGTTTCTATGTGATGGGCCTTTTAGACACCAATGTAATACTTGGAGTTCATTGGCTTAGCACCTTGGGACCTATCACTACCGACTACAAGACTATGGAGATGTCCTTCAATTCTGACGAAGGAAAGAGGGTGACCTTGAAGGGAACGACGAAGAATACACTCAGGGTGGTTTCAACAAAGGTGGTTTTCAGGCATGGGGACATGGATTATGCAGCATAATGTCTAGTTGCCACCAAAAACACTCAAGATACACGCCAACACTATTCACCAGATATGAAGAGGGTAATTAACAAGAATGAGAAGGTTTTTGGATAGATTCCCCTAGGACAACCACTAGATAGAGGCTTTGAGCACATTATAGAACTAGAGGAAGGAGCCAAACCTGTCATTACCACACCTTACATGCATCCAAATAAATTTAAGGATGAAATTGAGAAATCCATAAAAGAACTACTAGACATGGGGCATGTTAGGCCAAGCTCAAGCCCATTTGCATCTTCTATTGTGTTGGTCAAAAAGAAGGAAGGTACAATGCACATGTGTATTGACTACAGGGCTTTAAACAAAAAGACAATAAAAAACAGCTACCCCATTCCAAGGATAGATGAGCTATTGGATGAGCTTCATGGTGCAGTGTATTTCACAAAAAATGATCTACACTTAGGGTACCATCATATTAGGATGAGGGAGAAAGATATACACAAGACATCTTTCAGGTGTCACTATGGGCATTATGAATTTTTAGTCATGCCTTTTGGACTAACCAATAGAGCAACCACCTTCCAATAATGTATAGATCATATATTCAATAAGCAATTAAGGAAGTTTCTATTGGTTTTCTTCGATGATTTGTTGATATATAGCAAAACATGGGAGTATAATCTCAAGCATGTGGATGAGATCTTAAGCATCATGGAAGATCAATCATTATACGTCAAAGAGTCCAAGTGCGAAGTTGGAATGACATAAGTTATTTATTTGGGACACATCATTGGGCCCCAAGGGGTATAGGTTCATCAAGAGAAGATCCAAGCTATTTTGGATTGTCTCATACCTAAGACACTTACAAGGCTCAAGGGAGTCCTTGGAATTTTTTTCTATTATAGGAGGTTCGTTAAGGGTTTTTCTCAGTTATGCACACCACTGACTGATTTGACCAAAAAGGGTGCTTTCAAGTGGAGTGATGAATCACAAATGAATTTTGAAAAAATGAAGAAGGTCATTAGCACTTGTCCAGTTCTAACCTTACCATATTTCCCCCAACCATTCATATTAGAGTGTGACGCATCATGGGAAGGAGTTGGGGCCGTACTCATGTAGAATAAGCACCTTATTGCTTTTGAAAGTAGACAATTAAGAGGGTATGAGTTGTTGTATACTATATATGATAAGGATATGCTAGCTATCATGCATGCGCTAGCCAAATTCAAACAATACTTGGTGGGAGTGAAATTTGTAGTTAGAACTAATCATAACAACCTCAAATACTTCCTTGAGCAGAAGGATCTTAATGAGAGGCAACACAAATGCGTGAGAAAGATCCAAGCCTATGACTTTGACATAGAATTTGTTAAAGGGAAGAACAATGTGGTAGATGATGATTTATCTAGAAGACCCTCGGCTTATTCCATGTCAGAGATATCAATTTAGTGGAAATCACATCTTTTGGTAGAATACTCAAAAAACAAGTTTGCATGTGAATTGATGGATTGCAAAGTCTAGGATGGCAGGTACAAGCTTGTGGATGATATCATATATTATAAAGGGAGGATCTATTTGGTTCTTGAATCCAAATTCAAGGAGAAGGTGTTGCAAGCATTTCATGACTCCCCACTAATAGGGCATCAAGGGTTCCTCAAGGCTTATAGATAGATTATATAAAGGTTCGCTTGGAGAGGCCTCAAGGAGGACATTATGCACCACATCAGGGAGTGTGGCACATGTGAGTAGAACAATGATCAACACACCCACCCAACATGTTTACTATAGCCTCTTCCATTCCATAACACAAATGGGAAAGCACATCTATGGATTTTATCACGGGATTTCCCATGGCACAGGGTAAGGATGACATTTTTGTGGTGGTAGATCGCTTGACAAAAATTGCTCATTTTTTTTCCATATCCATGGAGTATAGCGCATCACATATAATAGACTAATTTTTCAGGGAGATTTTCATATTACATGGGCTACCCAAGACTATTGTGAGTGATAGGGATAGTAGATTCATGAGCACTTTCTAGCAGGAGCTATTTCGGCTTGTTGGGACGAAGTTGACCCCTAGCACTAGCTATAATCCACAAACAAATGGTCAAACTGAAATAATCAACAAATGGGTAGAAGGGTACCTCGGAAATTATGTGGCGGGACAACAAAGAGTGTGGTTCAAGTGGTTTCACTTGGGTGAGTACTATTACAACACCACTCACCATAGAGTGGAGAGAAGTTTTGAGGTAGGGGAAATAGTCTATCTAAGGCTCCAACCATACAAGCATGCATCCATCAAAAGGAATGGTGTTGAGAAGCTCAAACCCCATTTGTATGGGCCATACAGGGTGAGCAGAAAGGTGGGGGTGGTTGCATATGAGCTAAAGTTACCACCAGGGAGCAAGATTCATAATGTCTTCCATGTGTCATGTCTAAAAAAAGCAGTGGGATGAAATGTTACTACTAATGCAGAATTGCCACTTGTTGATGAGGAAGGCCAAATTATTTTGATACCAAAGGAGATATTGGATATGAGGGAGAAAAATCTAAGAAACAAGAGCATCAATGAGTATTTGATCAGATGGAAAAGTTTGCCAATAGAGGACGCCACTTGTGAGGGTGAACATGTTTTGTAGCATCGAGGTTCAGAATTGCTTATGGGCAAGCAATTTCAAGCAGGTGATATTGTAATGTCCCCTTCAATGTGACATTAGTCATGGGGGACTTAGTAGATTAGTTGTCCCCCCTAGGCTAGAGTCTCATTAAGAAAAAGGGGACTAAGAGGGTCAAAAGGGGGTCATCGAATAATTAAAGTTATTGTCTAAAGGTGACAAAGATTAAAAAGAAAAGGGTAAAGTGGCTTTATCAAATAATTGGATAAAAGAACCTTAGAAAGCCAAAATAATAATTTAAGTGAGAATTAGAAGGTGGGATAAAAGGAAGGAGGGCGACTTGCTCAATTCATTCTTGATCATTTCTCACTTGCATCTTTGAGCTCTATAACTTGGGCATTTTGAGGGTTTTGAGTGAACAAACCCTAGAGATCAGAAAGGAGGTGAAAGATTCCTTTCTTCCTAATACAAGCTTGGTTAGGGTGGTGAAATATTCCACCCTCACCATTCTACACAGTTTCAGATTAGTTTGCAACAATGATTTGTGGAGTCAGGGTGCCATTTTGAGGGTTTCTACAGGATTAGGGCGCACTGCCAAGGAAAGCAAATCTTGTTTTGCTTAAAGGACAACGGATATGGAGTATATCTCTCCACATGAAGGTTTTCCATCCCCATGGTGACTTTTCTCTTTAGTTTGTGAGGGTTTATCACCTCATAATTATTTATTATTGAAGCTGGGCAAATTTATGAAGGAGGGCACACATGTCCTTAGAGATACAGAGCTTTGGAGGGTCAGATCTATAGCTATATCCAAGGAATCTATTCTTATGAGTTTATCCTATTCATATCTACAATTTTGCAACCACTTCCAGGAGTTTGGAGGCCAGATCTAGTAGGGCCGAAATTCGTAGGAGAGTTTCTAGCCACATAGGGGCGTAACTTAGCCAGAGCAGCCAACTATAGAACAAAAGGGAAAGAAATTGATCTTTCAGATCTTGCATGCAACCGTTGGGATTTCAAGAGAACTTATCTCTCTCTACTGTTATTGTATCTTGGAGTTATTCTCAGCCACACACATTATTCTTCCATCTCTATTCCAGATCTGTCCATCTCTTGTACTGAGGTCAACTATATATTTAAATACAATGCATATATGAGGTATTTGTGGCTATTTTCTTGTGTCATTTCTATTGTATCTGGTTATGTATCCATTGTTGCTATATTTCCATCATTTACTTGTTGTAAAAACTCTATAAATCAACCCCAACGCAACTCAAGAAGACAAAACCTGCAAACTGATTGACAAAACATTTCAACTAGAAAACACAAAGTTTCAAGGGATTCCAAGCAAATCCACTTACGGATCTTACATTGACCTTCTTTGATCAATATCTATAGCCCAATCGGTGTTGAAAAATCCATGTACATTCACTTTTCTATCAGTTTCATGTTTCCCTTGGTAACAAATCACATACTCTACCATGCCACACAAGTACCTAAACACTCTCTTGACATCAATTCAATTCTCTTTCCTACGTGTCGTCGTGTACCTTCTTAATACTTCCACAACATGAGTAATATTTGGTCAAGTGCAGACCATTATATATATTAGACTACCGACAACACTAGCATAGGGAACAAGTGTTGTGTCCTCTATCTCTTCATGTATTTTTGGACATTGTTCAATAATTAGTTATTCCCCCGCATGGATTGGTACGTTGACTGGTTTGCAATCTTGCATGTTGAAACAATTCAAAATGATTTCAATATACTTCCTCTGATTTAACCAAAGTTTTATAATTACCTGGTCTCTCTTGATCTCTATTCCCATAATGAAGTTCGCAACACCGATATCCTTCATGTCAAACTTGGAGGATAGGTGCATATTCACCTTCTTTATAACATCCATATTGTTTCCAACCAACAAAATGTCATCAACATACAAAGCTACATATATGAAACAACCACCTTCTTCCCGGGAATATACACAGTGATCAACCTTGCTTCTCACAAATCCAAAACTAAGGATATATGCGTCAAACTTCTGGTACCACATCCTTGGTGATTGTTTTAGAGAATAAAGGGATCTCTTCAGTTTTAACACCAACTCTTTCTTTCCCTTTACTACAAACTCTTCAGGCTATTTCATGTAGATTTCTTCTTCCAGGCCCCCGTGTAGGAACATTATCTTCACATCCATTTTCTCTATCTCAAGATAAAATGTTGCAGCTAGAGACATCAATACTCTAATGGAAGTTAATTTTTCAACGAGAGAGAAAATCTCACCAAAGTCGACTCCCTCGACTTGGGAATACCCTTTTGCTACCAGTCTAGCTTTGAACTTCTCGACTAGACCTGTTGTGTTTAATGTTTTCTTGAACACCCACTTGCTACCAATGAGTTTCCTTCCATTAGGTAGCTCAACCAAATCCCATGTCTCCATCTTGTGCAAGGATTCCATTTCTTTAATCATGGCCTCTTTCTAGAGTTTACACTTTGTCAAGTCCTATGCTTCTCTGATCGACCCGGGCTCATTATTAGTGGCAAATAACACAAATGCAAAATGGAAATCAAGTGGACTATACCTTTCAGCTAGTTTCCTTACTCGTTCAGACATCCTTACAACCGTAGTCGCTGATTCCACCTCTTCATCCTATTCTGTCGACTCGTCTTAATCATGTTCTTAATTCCTCAACTCAAACACTAGCTCCTATGGTTCTTTCTTGATTTGAATCTCTTCAATCCTAGAAGTTCCTCCAAATTCCCTAAAGATCACCTCTCGACTATTAAAAAAATTCCTCAATACTAGGTCCCACAACTTTTTTTCTTACATTCCATCCTTGTACCCAATGAAAATACAATTGATTGTCTTATTGTCCAATTTGTTCCTCTTTTCCATGGGAACATGCACAAATGCATCATAGCCAAAAAAATTGAGATGTAAAAACAAAGGCTTCTTTCCAAGCCATACCTCATGTGGAGTCAAGTCAACTAACGCTGATGAAGGAGACCTATATTTGACCAAATATTGTGTTATGTCAACTGCCTCTCCCCATAATTCTTGTGCGAGCCTGACAATACCGAGTATGATCCTTGCCTTTTGTTGATTTTTTGGATTCTCATATCTTGATAGTTATTGCCTTCTGATTTAATAACAAAATTCACATTCATACAACAATTATATCTTAGAATAACGATACACTAAAAATCTCAACTATAATACTACAGTAGAAATAACAAGATCTAGAAATATTAACTCTGCACAATAGATACAAGAACACAAGAGTTTATCATGGGAAACCCAACCTTGGGAGAAAACCTATCAACCTTTCTTATAGAAGAATTTAGTCCAAGATAATACCAGTAGAGGGTTTTGAGTGAACAAACCCTAGAGATCAACAAGGAGGTGAAAGATTCCTCTATTCCTGATACGAGCTTTGGTTAGGGTGGTGAAATATTCCACCCTCACCATTCTACACAGTTTGAGATTAGTTTGCAACAATGATTTGTGAAGTCAGGGTGCCATTTTGATGGTTTCTGTAGGATTAGGGCGCATTGCCAACGAAAGAGAAGCTTGTTTTTCCTAGAGGACAATGGATCTGGAGTAGATCTCACCACAGGAGGGTTTTCTAACCTCAAGGTGACTTTTCTCTTTAGTTTGTGACGGTTTATCACCTCATAATTATTTATTACTAAAGTTGGGAATTTTTTTGAAGGAGGGCACACTTGTCCTTAGAGATACAGAGCTTTGGAGGGTCAGATCTATAAATATAGCCAAGGAATCTCTTCTTATGAGTTTATCATATTCATATCTACATATTTGCAACCATTTTCAGGAGTTTAGAGGCTAGATCTAGTAGGGCCGAAATTCCTGGCAGAGTTTCTAGCTAGAGAGGGTTGCAACTTAGCCAGAGAAGCCAACTATAGAACAAAAGGGAAAGAAATTGATCTTTCAGATCTTGCATGCAACTATTGGGATTTCATGAGAGCTTATCTCTCTCTATTGTTAGTGTATCTTGGAGCTATTCTTAGCCACACACATTATTCTTCCATCTCTATTCTAGATTTTTCCATCTCTTGTACTGAGGTGAGCTATATATTTAAATAAAATGAAGATATGAGGTATTTGTGGCTATTTTCTTGTGTTATTTCTTATGTATCCATCATTTGCTTGTTTTAAAAACTCTATAAATCAACCCCAACGCAACTCAAGAAGACAAAACCTACAAACTGTTTGACAAAACATTTCAACTAGAAAACACAAAGTTTCAAGGTTTTCCAAGCAAATCCACTTAGGGATCTTACATTGACCTTCTTTGATCAAGATCTATATCCCAATCAGTGTTGAAAAATTGATGTACATTCACTTTTCTATCAGTTTCAAGTTTCCCTTGGTAACAAATCGCATACTCTACCATGCCACGCAAGTACCTAAACACTCTCTTGACATCAATTCAGTTCTCTTTCCTACGTGTCGTCGTGTACCTTCTTAATACTTCCACATCATGAGTAATATTTGGTCAAGTGATGACCATTGTATACATTAGACTACCGACAACACTAACATAGGAGACAAGTGTTGTGTTCTCTATTTCTTCATGTATTTTTGGACATTGTTCGATAATTAGTTTTTCCCCCACAGGGATTGGTACTTTGACCGATTAACAATCTTGCATGTTGAAACACTTCAAAATTATTTCAATATAATTCCTCCGATTTAACCAAAGTTTTCTTACTGCTCGATCTCTCTTGATCTCTATTCCCATAATGAAGTTCGCAGCACCGATATCCTTCATATTGAACTTGGAGGATAGTTGCATATTCACCTTCTTTATAACATCCATGTTGTTTTTGACCAACAACATGGCATCAACATACAAAGCTACATATATGAAACAACCACCTTCTTCCTAAGAATATACACAGTGATCAACCTTGCTTCTCACAAATCCAAAACTAAGGATATATGTGTCAAAATTTTGGTACCACATCCTTGGTGATTGTTTTAGAGAATAATGGGATCTCTTTAGTTTTAACACCAACTCTTTCTTTCCCTTTACTACAAACTCTTCAGGCTATTTCATGTAGATTTCTTCTTCTAGGCCCCGGTGTAGGAACATTGTCTTCACATCCATTTTCTCTATCTCAAGATAAAATGTTGCAGCCAGAGATATCAATATTCTAATGGAAGTTAATTTTTCAACAGGAGAGAAAATCTCACCAAAGTCGACTCCCTCGACTTGGGAATACCCTTTTTCTACCAGTTGAGCTTTGAACTTCTCAACTAGACCTGTTGTGTTTAATGTTTTCTTGAACACCCACTTGCTACCAACGAGTTTCCTTCCATTAGGTAGCTCAACCAAATCCCATGTCTCCATCTTATGCAAGGATTCCATTTGTTTAACCATGGCCTCCTTCTAGAGTTCACCCTTTGTCAAGTCAACAACTTCTTTGATCGACCCGGGCTCATTATTGTTGGCAGATAACACAAATGCAAAATGGAAATCAGGTGGACTATACCTTTCAACTAGTTTCCTTACTCGTTTAGACATCCTTACAACCATAGTCGACTATTCCACCTCTTCATCTGATTTTGTCGACTCCTTTGAATCATGTTATTAATTTCTCAACTCAAACACTAGCTTCTATGGTTCTTTCTTTATTTGAGCCTCTTCAATCCTAGAAGTTCCTCCGACTTCCCCAAAGAGCGCATATCGACTATAAACTGTTTTCCTCAATACCAGATCCCACAACTTATTTTCTTTCATTCCATCCTTGTACCCAATGAAAATACAATTGATTGTCTTAGTGTCCAATTTGTTCCTCTTTTCCTTGGGAACATGCAAAAATGCATCATAGCCAAAAAATCTGAGATGTAAAAGCAAAGGCTTCTTTCCAAACCATACCTCATGTGGAGTCTAGTCAACTAATGTCGATGAAGGAGACCTATATTTGACCAAATATTATGTTGTGTCAACTGCCTCTGCCCATAATTCTTGTGCGGGCCCGACAATACTAAGTATGCTCCTTGCCTTTTGTTGATTTATCATATTCTCAGATCTTGATATTTATTGCCTTCTGATTTAATAACAAGATTCACTTTCATACAACAATTATCTTAGAATATCTATACACTGAAAATCTCAACTATAATACTGCAGCAGAAATAACAAGATCTAGAAATATTAACCATGCACAATAGACACGAGAACACAACACAAGAACACATGAGTTTATCCTGGGAAACCCAACCTTGGGAGAAATCCTAGCAACCTTTCTTATAGAAGAATTTAGTCCAAGATATATTACCAGTACATCACCATCACCATATTAGAATACCATACAGAGAAGATCCTCCCCAAACCTAGTGTCTCCAAGTCTAGCGCATTCCCCAAGTGTGGCGCACTCTCCAAGAGAACCAAAAACCCACAAATAATGAAATTACCACAATTGCAAGTGCAACTACCTTGTGCGCACTGCAGAAGGAGAGTTGTGTATGTCCAGATGAAATGATCCAGTCCTATATTTATACTAATCCAAGAGCCTGTCTGGGGCTAACTTCTCATTCAGAGTCTTTAAATTTACTTTATTATTTTATGTCTTTTACTGGTGGGGCCTAATTCTCTTCATGGGTCTTCAATGTCTTCCCGGGGCTTCTTTAATGGTATAGATGGGTTTTCTTGTACTTCCTTGTGGAGAATGACTACCCGAAGTTGCAAAACTTCAACACCTTTTCCATCAACATCTCTTTCATTCTTTGAGCAACTCCGTTCTGTTGCGGGGTATATGGAGTGGTATTTTGGCATGCTATGCCACATTGTTTGCATGATTTCTCAAACTCTTTACCATGAAATTCACTTTTGTTGTCAATTCTCAACACTTTGACCTTTTTCTCTATTTGGTTTTCCACAAGAGACTTGAACTCTTTGAACTTACTAAAAACCTCATATTTCTTCCTTAGGAAATACAACCATGTCTTCTTGGAGAAATCATCTATGAAGTAAACATAATACATGGATCCACCTAGTGTTGGAACATGCACATGCCCATACACATCACTATGTATCAATTCCATAATCCATATTACCCTTGTATCTCCAGATGGGACTCTCACATGATTTTGTTTTCCATATATGCACTGTTCACAAAAATCGACTTCTAAATTACAATTAGGAAAACCTTCGACCATACCTTTGTTGTGCATAGTTTGAATCCTTTTTTCCCAATATGTTCCATCCTCTAGTGCCATAACATGGTCGGTTTGACTAGATGAGGAACAATCGAGTCAGTTGGAGTCGAGTCGTAGTCGATTCGACTTCAGAGACATCAATTTTGTTGCATCCAATTGAGTCGATACTCCACAACAAATTGTACAGGGTTCCAAATCGAACTCCTCTCATTAATACCATTGCTCCTCTGACCATTTTGCACAAATCCTTCTGAAATAAAGTTTGCACACTTACATCACTCATTTTGTTGACAAATATTAGATTTATTGCCAAGCCTAGAATATGTAGCACAATTGGAAGGGTTCTAATCCTCCCATATCGTAGCATCAATCGAACTCTTCCTCGTCCAACAATTTTGGTTGTCGAGTTGTCCCCCAAGAATACATCTCCTCCTTCATATCTAATACTCATAGAACCAATCCCTGTGAGGTGTCATATGAAAATATTCACCTGATTCAATCAAACAAACATCATGCTCTAACCGTGTACTAGTCGACGCCAACACTACAAGGAGAACACCTTCTAGTGAAGGTTTTTATAGAACCTCCCTAAAAAAATTATCCTTTCTCTATTTATAGTGGAGGTTGTTAGCGGAGGCGAGAGACCAGAGGTTTTTTTACTAGTGTGACTGTAAGGTACATATGCACCATTTCACACATAAACCATAACACACATGTGCTTAAATGTTCAATTGCACCGTCATACGTTATAATAAAAATAACAAGCATTGATCAAAGCACACCGACGTTGTTGAATATTATGACTTGACGCATATGACTATCACCTGACACACCACGATAGGGTAAATAAAAAAAATTACCAGACCAATTTTCATTGTGACACCTCATCTTGTGCTTCCAAACTCTCAAGGAAGCACTAGTGCTCACTCTCCTTTCAAAGACACCTTTGTTTTTGGTTCTCTTTGGCGACTTGGATATCTCCACTAGTAAATTCCACACATTTCCAAATTTTGGAAATTGCCACGAATTTTCATTTACTTTGAACGTTGGAACCATGCCTCCTTGGGACATAAGAGTCCAGGCAAATCGTTTATTACCTCCCCATTTGCATTTTCATCAGATTAAAATTTGAATTTAGCTATAAATTTGACACTTTTTTGCAATTTGTTTTTCTAATTCCTAACGGTGCGCTTATCCGATTCAACTCACCCCAATGTGGTGCACCCTGTGCTAACTTCATATTAAGCACCACAACCAGTGTGTCTAATTTAACCATACTTAATCGGTGCATCGTTTGTAATGACACACGCCCGGTACATTATAAAAGACAACACCCACTAAACAACATGTTGATGTTTTTCGAACACAGATGCACCGGTGCATTACACTAAATTAAGTGCATCGATAAGTTTACGACTCATGAAATTTAACTCAGCGGTGCAACTATTTTAAATAAATGCACCGATGCTATTAATAGAACCACACCGACATAGATATTGACCAACTTGGAATAGTGGGGCGTTTAGTTTGACGCCCCATTATCATTGCTCTATGTTTCACAACGCACCGCTAAACAAAATGTCGATGCTCCAATAACACGGTAGCACCAAGGCATTCATAGTAACACATCACACCGCTTAATTTTCAATAGAGTAATTTAGCGTAGTGGTGCCTATAGGTCCAAAAAACGCATCTGTGCATTATAAAATAAGACGCATTGGTAAACAACATGTCGGTGCTCTGGAAACTCTGGAGCATCGATGCATTCACTTAGATAAAGTGCATTGCTAAGTTTACTTTCCATAAAAAAATCGGGGCGACGGTGCGTTCATGTTAACCAAATGCCCCGATGTTGTCAAAAGAACCCCACTAGGAAAATATTGAATGACGTGGCATAGTGGGGCATCTTAGTGGATGGCCCGATACTGGTGCTCTTGACAACACAACACATCCTTAAACAAAACGTCAGTGCTCAAATAACACAGTAGCATTGATGCATTTATACTAACACATCACACTGCTTAATTATACAAGTGGGGCTAGAAAATTCCTCCTTGGAATCAAAGAGTTCTTCGATAAGCCCCTCTAGGTGAAGAAAAGGAGGTATAGGTTTGCGATTTACAAGGGAATCGACAACAATTATTATGGCTGCATGGATGATAAGAACGATATAGTGGAGAAAGTTGACTGGCCTATGGAGGAGGAAATGTAGGCTAGAGTGTTGAGAGAGTGGCAGAGGATCGAGTCTATATAGAAGGAGATCAGGTTGATGATCAAGAGCGGGGAGGTCATTGCCGTTGAGTCGGTCCTATTCGAGGAAGAGGAGGATGTGACAAAAGAAATGGGAGAGCGAGACAAGGGAAATCAATAGCAGAGAGAGTGAGAGTTTATTTCCCATGTGCCCCTTCCGGATGAGAAAGTGATCGAGCTCATGGTTGTGGAGAAGAAGAAACATGAGCTTCTTGGTAAGTACACGAGTGAGGATCTCATGGAGGAGTAGGCTGAGGCCAAGGCAATGCTTAATATTTAACGATAAGGCATGCTGACAAAGCTTATGGATCATCTGTTGTTTTTCCAAATATGCTTCTTAACTTCTATTAGATATAAAATATGGACCTTAGGTCATTCTTGAGGTTGACATGATATTATAATTATGACATCCACTAGGGTCCTTTCTTGTTGTTCAGGGTAAAGGGGCACTGTGAAGCTCTGATTGTAGAGCTTGATAGTCCTAATTATACCGAAGTAGGGGCCAAGACGACAGACTTGGAAGGGAACGAAGTTGATGTGCCTGGTGCCACCAGGAAGGGCACAGGTTACAGATACTTTAGGCCTATGAAACTCCTCCCCATCCTCAAAGAGCTATTCGATAAGCCCCTTCAAAGCAAAAAAGAGGAGGTGTAAGTACATGATTTACAAGCGAATTAACACCAATTCATATTATGGCTAAATGAATGATAAGGACGGTATCTTGGAGAAAGTTGAGCGGCCCGGGAAGGAGGATATGTGAGGTAGAGCATTGAGGAAGTGGCAGAGGATCAAGTCCATGTGCTAAATTATGAGAAACACCGAAGAGTGATTGCCTCCACAAAAATTTAATTGTGGAAGTTTGCATATGTACTTTGTCAATTAAATTGTTTCTCGGTGCATTTTTACGTAACAACCGCACCGATGCACTTTCAACCACACTGGTGTGTTATGAACAATATAACACACATGTATATTGTGTTTTATAAATCATTTTGATGTTATTGTTGTTTGATTTATAAAATGTATTATAAGTATGCTAATGATTTCTCTATTTTTAAATTAAATTTAAGATGTATCACTCATTTGAAAAGTTGCTATAAAATGTTTAACTTTAGTTTTATGAAATCGTTTACTTTGGATTGTATCTGCAAACACTTATAACCATTAATGTCATATAATGTTTAATTCTTCTTCAAGGTGAATTGTTTGTTGTACAACAAGATACAATATGTTGATTAAACATGTTTACAAAGAAAATTACTCTTATGAAATGTTAATTTTTCACTTATTTTATTGATAACATTATAATAATTGTTCATAATTAAATTTATAATTGTTATATTTTAGAAAAATATTATATTTATAATTATTAAATATGAAAACGAAATCATTAATAATAATGAATTTTAAATATGGTTTAAAAAATATATATATTATTATTAAATATGGAAATTAAATCATTAATAATAAAGAATTTTAATATAAACAATTTATTTTAAATGACTTTATGATTTTTTGCTCCAGCACAAACTTTATGAATTTTCTCCTAAGGAAATGTAAGTATTAGATTTGGTTAGGGAAGAAATTAATTAATTTGTTTTTTTTTTATAGAAACAATTATAATTTTTATTAGAAAAGAGTTGTGCTAAAACAGAATAACCAAAAGTACAAAATTTCCAGAGGTCCCAAACCCAATATCAAAAGCATAAATTGTTTTTTCTCCCTACACCTATGAGAATGCCCAAAAATAACATATAGTCCGATACAAATTTGTCGGGGATAGATGGCTACATAGGAAAATAACAAGAAAAGAGATTTACTAAGCATTATCTATTAATGCAATCGTAAATGTATCCACCTCGTGTCTGTCTGCTTCCTCTGCGCCTGGAATGTCCCACAGTTCCTCTGCCTACTCTGTTTTCATTTTTGCTTGACGCAGTTGACCGTGTAGAGGTTGATTGACTTCATTATATGCTCTCGACTCCATTGAATTACCTGGTAGCTGCTGCATCTGAGAGTTCAGAGGAAATTGCGACAAATGTCGGCGGATGGAGCAAATATGGCCAGTGTTACGATTTAAAACCATTAATGCTACTGCTAACTCTTCATTCCTGCAAAATTCTTGAGCTTGAAGTGGGTGGTTAAGATGAACATTCATCGTTCTTATCTCTTCGATTCCCTCCTGCTGCGCTCTCAACTGGTTCTAAAGAGTGTTGACTACATAATTGTTACACTCACGATGGTCTCTGCTACGTCTCCACATGTTTAGGTGTGCGACTACGCTCTCTACTTGCTTTTGAATGCCCAATTTCCAGCTTAAATTCAGGATGTTGATTCAAATTTGTCGACTTCCCTTCATTCCTTGTATTTTTCTTTCGACACCTTTCTTGTCATTTGGCAATGATGATGGCATTAAATCCCATGAGCTAAGGAATGATGCCATGGATAGAAATGATATCAGGCAGAGCTAGAGAGTGACTCTTTCTAACGGGAGAGTTGCAGAGACCGTAGCCAAATCTTATGCAAAGCCAAAAGTTCTATCATAGAAACTAAAGGAGGACGAGGATCCATATAAGGTCACCAATGGACACAAGCTCAGAAGCAAGGCAACTTTGAGATAGGAGTGTATGTGCTGAGAGAAGAAGAACCCATAAATCTACTAATTAAGTGTGGCAGATGGGATAATGTAGCCTGGAAAGATGTGGAGTACAAAACTTCTATGGACCCTAGAGTTCGTCTTAACTACATGGAGTTCTAAGCTGCAAATGGAAGTGGGTCCTATCTTGTCTTCGTAGCTTTGATTCTTTGACCTTTGCAAGATTTCCATAAGTGAGCATGTTTGTAATGTGGCATATCTATCTACTTAGGGGATAAGATCATATTTAGACTCCTTGTTGAATTTAAGATGACTATGTTCTAGCTGCTTGGCAACCTTGGCCAAAGAGTGCTAAAGAGTTTTGTGCTTTGTAGACATGATAATAACTAACCATGTCGAATCTTTTTTCAAGATCTCTGATTTTGAGGAAGATGGTTGCAAGAATGGGATGGGCATTTTTAATGTTCCTCCGAAGTCCCTTGATTATCAAGTCTGAATCTCCTATTACCACTATTCTCGCCTAACTGCTAATAGGAGTAAGTCGCATGCCCATATAAACCACCAATGCCTTTGCATAATTGTTGGTTGATTTCCATAGTCTCTAAGAGAATTCCATGATCTTTTGTCCATCAGAGTAAAAAATGACTCCCCGACAACTGCCGCCCCAAAGAAATTAATTAATTTGTTAAGGCTAAAAGAATATTAAATTAAATTAAATTTATATTAATTTTAAAATATATAAAAAATATAATGAAAACTCAATAAATAAAACAAGGGAAATAGTTGCAAAGCAGGGAGTCTTTGCCTTAAAATTATGTTTTCAGATTTATTTTAAAATCATGTTTTCATAATGATAAAGAAAATAAAGACTTTATTACTATTCTTACATTATGTTGTGCAATTTTGTATAAAAGAAACAAAGACTTGTTAGCATTATTACTCCTAATCATAGTCTTAATACCACTTTATTAGCTTGTGTTAGTTATGTGGATCGTTAACGATGGTTATTGATCATTGTACTATATGTACTTACTTTGTAAATGCATTAATGTGGAAATTAATGGCTTATGCCTTTTACCGCCATGTCCTTGTTTCTCTTCATTATGATCTTGCCCTAATTTCTATCACGTGGTAGCAGAGCACGTTTTGCTCTGATGGGATTGTGATGGTTGAATGTTGATGAGAGTGACGGGCCTGGTGGTTTATCAAAGCAATGTGAGAAAAATGGTATGAAAATTATTCAAGAGAGAGAAAGCTAATATTGTCACCATCGTTTTTCCATGACGATGATGAGAAGAAGGGTTTTGGTAAATGCCCCAGATTTGACCTCACAACCAATTTTTTAAATGTTCTCGATAACTCCAATTTTATTTCCTCGAAGATCAAGCTCATGTTTGCATACTATATTGAACACTGAGGACAAGAAACATATTTTGGGGGCCAAACAAAGTAAATTGGGCCAAGAGAGAGAACAAATATAAGAAGCGAATGGTGGAAGAATGGACCAGGAGGTAATATGTTTTTAATCAAAATTTAATGCAAGAGAAGTATTGAAAAAATTGTTGGTTTATTGTCCCTTGGGAATTTATTAATGGCTTGTTGAATATAGGCTCTGTGTAATTTCCCTTTTCACTTGTTCTACTTCTGAATGTCCGAGATATTGAGAAAATTAAAATCATTGTGCATAAACCTCTACGAGTTTGTATACATTTTACTGGTTAATGAACAAGTTTGTAGGAAGGAATGGACTCGTATTAACGATTTGTTGAGAATTGCAGCCTATGTAGATAATTATCTACAAAATGATTCCATTAAATGGTTAGAAATAAGTTTATGGAGGAGTCGTTGGTAGAGATTAAGTCTCTGTGTAAATGAAAAGGGCATTTTTGAATAGTTGTAATTGAAGAAAAGTAGAGAATGTTCTACAAGAATAAATAATGAAGATTTTGCTTCTGCACAAATTTCTTCTTTCCCATATGCTTTGTTCAATGGTGATTTAAGCAATTTTTTTGTGATGTTTTATTGAAAACGTTTTACATTCAGATTTGGATAAGTTTAGTTTCGAGTTTCCTCACTGTTTTCTCCAACAACCCTGGCCATTTTGAATGCTAAGAATTTTCTTGGGCAGTACATCCTTGCCCCACAAAAGTGACAGAAAGGTATTGCTTGCTGATACTTTACTATTAAAATCAAACTTGATAGGGTTTACAGTTCGCAACAACAACGATAAAGCTCACACCCTCAATCCATCATTGATCCGAAATTATCTTTTAAAGACTTGGTTAAGTTTTAAAGCATGAGTTCATTAACCAATTAGGAATAAAAGAAAGAAGCATAAACTAATGAGATATCATAACAACCATAATAAGAAATGCATACCATAATGTAAGCACAAATATCACCAAACCATAATAGCAAAAATTGTTAACGGAGTTCGACAAGATTGCCTACGTCTTCGGGCCTTTGTCTCAGTGGGTGAGGCTTTATTATTTTTCTTCAATGCTTCAAAAGTACATCATAAAAGTGTAAAAGGATTACAAACTCGTATGGATGTTTTCTGCTCAACCTCAAGAACCCAACACAACTGACGACACTGAAAATGGTTGATCCTAGCTCCCGGAATTGGCCCGCAAAGTTCCCCTCCTCAATGGCTTCCCTGCATAAAAATCGCTTTGGCTGTCAAATTCCTCAACATTTCTCATGTTCTGAACCTCCTTAATGCTTCTAAGAACCCCTAGTTTATATAAATTTGAGGTGGTCATCAACCTCTCAACTTCCTCCCAAGATATGGCCTCAAATCTAACTCCAAATCTCCCAATATTGGGTAAAATCCATTAAAAACAGTTGAAATAACCCAAAAATACATAGTATAAGGTAAAAAACCCACAAATTGGGAAAATTCAGGGTGCACCCCCCTATTCCCGGGCTCTTGGTCATGTGCGCTCTGCCATGTGGCCATGGGCTGGTAATTGGCGTGCTGAGCCCTCCGGTCTTGTGGCTATGGCCCATATGGCCACGCCCTACACTCCACGTTCCCACATATGGTTAAGCCTCAGATTCGTAGCCCCTAGTTGGTCAGGGCTGGCCCTCGCCGACCGGGGCTTGTCCCTTAACACGTGCCACATGTCAACCTTTCAATTAATGCGGTGGCTTGTTGTAACAAGTCCTACAACAAACTGGTCGGTTCGCTCCCTTTCACGAAGTCGTTGGTGCCCACGGAGGTCAAGGGTTCGAAATGCTCGAAAGCCATAACAAATTTTTGAACTAGCCGACATTGGAAAATTTTGGGACGTGGCGCCCTCTGATTGGGCCACATGTCACCCTGTGACATGATCGTACCACACCATCATCGTACAATTAACATACAGTCAACATGCCACGTCGCCATCGTACATCCTAGTCACCTGTCATGTCAGCTGCCACGTCATCTTCCGTACAACCCAGTCACCTATCGTACAACCACGTGTCGTGCCATGTCATCATCTGTAATGCACAGTCACCCTACCACGTCAACATCCATATAACCCAATTGTTGTCCATACTGCCACGTGTCAGCTTTCCATTGGGCCATGTCATGTACGGACTACCACATGTCATTCATACAATGCCATGTGTCAAATCCGTATAGGTGCCAAGTTAGCCCAAAAATGTGAAATTTGAGTGACATGTGTCACCTCCTGGTGATTCCACATCAACATGATGACGTCACCTATCATACGACTGATGTCAACAGTACGACCTGTTGACTTTGATCGGTTGACTTTTTTGCCTGTTTAGGAAATCAATTAGAACGCGATATCTTTCGCCTACGACGTCCATTTGCAAAAAAAATTATATGGTCGGAATCAGCACGACGAGACAGACGCAATGGCGCTGGTTTCATCTGATTCTAAGAACTTTGTTTTTTAGGCCTTCTTGGATCCATTTTGGATCATGCCTCCCCACTAAGACCTTTTGGTCCTCCAAAAGGGTATTAACCAGTCATCAAGTGCAGGATAGGCTACTCCACTTGTTCTTTGTCTTTAAACTCTGTCATGTGCACTTGTCTCATCAATATCAATTACAAAACAATCATGACAACTAACAACATAGTGTCAGCCACTTGTACTCTTTCACATCTTACTGAAGCCACTACCATCCATGTTGAAAACTTTAGTAGTTATAACATCAGAAATATGACTGCAAATGAGCTAATGTGTTTGTAGTACTTGCACGACATTAGCTTATCTTGAAGCAAAGTATGATTGAAATTCCATTCTACAACCATCTCATGTTCATGCTTATTATCAATTGCTTTATTTGGCACAATTATAGGTGTGTTGCTTGCGTAAGTTGCCTTCCTTAATTGTTCCATTGTTTGTAGAGATTGATTTGATTTTAAGTGATGAGCATGTACAACATATTCATTACCTTATTTAGTTAAGTGATATTGATTCTGTTCTTTGTAGAAGATTGCTTTGCGATCATACAAATAAGGATTCCCTAAGACCATTCCACATTCATTGAGTGGCACCACATCACATGTTACCTCATCCAAAAACTTTGATGAAATTGCAAACATTAAAGTGCATTGCTTTGTTATGTGCAATTTATGATTGTTGCTTATCCATTTAAGTGAGTAAGGTTTATGATGCATATTAGTGTTTAATCCAAATTGTTTAACCACTTCCTCTGAAATCAAGTTAGATTGAGATCCACTATCTATCAATGTATCGATCTTAGTGTGTTTCATTATCACTCTTATGTGAAACAACTTGCATCTAGAATCATATCCATCACCGATTTTACATGTCAAACCAAGTGTTGTGATCTTAGTCTCATCACTTGAATCATATCCCAAGTCTGTTGGTCGTGTTGCTGCTACAACTGTTTGCCTTCCTTTCCTCTCTTTGAACCACTTCGGTCTCTTCTCGGGATGCAATTGCCAACAATGGTCATCATCATGCCCTTCTTTCTTGCAATGCTTGCAAGAGAGCTTCTCTTCCCTTCTTGTCGTTGAATTTTCTTTCTTGTCATTCCCCTTTCTTTTGTCTTCTTTCCTCAAAGGCTATTTCCCTGATACACCAACTCCTATTTTCCCTGCTTCAATGTATGTTGCTTGAACAAAAACCTCACCAAGATTAGTAGGTCCAAACATAAATACAATGTTAGAAATATGTGCAGGTAAACCTCCTACATACTTCATAAGAGTTTCTTGGGTATGTAATGGAATGTTTAACATTAATTCCATCTTACAAAATTCATCTGTGTATTCTTGCACTGTTTTTTCCTTTCTTAGTTTAAGACCTTTCCATTCAATTAAAGCCTTCTCTTTATAGCCCAATGGATAAAATTTCTTTCTAAGTGAAAAAACAAAATCTTGCCATGATGGAAATACATTACCAACTTGTTGCGTGCCATTTTGCAACTTACTCTCCCACCAGATGAGTGTTGTGCCTATAAGACGAAGCGATGCCAACTTGATTTGAGTTGCCTCGTCCTTGATTTGTTGCACACTATAATAAACTTCCTTATGTCTAACCCAGTTATCAAGCCTCTCAGCATTGACTTCACCATCATACATGGACAATTCAAATTTCACATCAAGCTTAAGTAAAGGCATATCATGTTTATGTTTATAAGAATGTTTTCTTGTGGTGGATTTGGAACTTGTACTTGACGAAGAAGAAGTTGATGGAGAAGCAGGAGGTGAAAGAGGAGGTTTAGGAGGATCCTCTCCTTCTTCACTTTTGTCTTGTTTAGAAGATTCCCCTTGGAAAGGCCTCTTCTGTTCGAAGTAATCCTCATATTAGACCTTTACCATCTCAGACATGGCGAATAAAGTCTTTTGCAACGCGATCTCATTCTGAAACTTGCCTTCTTTTGATGCCATCTTCTCACTTTGAGAAGTCCTCTTTCTCTATCCAATCTATGGATCCCCTTCTACAAGATCGCCTTCACCACGACTCAGCTTTTCCTTGGTAATCATGCAAACTCAAAAACCAACCGTCAACCTGCTCTGATACCACTTGATCTGAAATGATCTTTTAAAGACTTGGTTAAGTTTTAAAGCATCATTTTATTAACCAATTAGGAATTGAAGAAAGAAGCATAAACTAATGAGATATCATAACAACCATACTAAGAAATGCAGATCATAATGTAAGCACAAAGATTAGAAAACCATAACAACAAAACTTGTTAACGGAGTTCGACAAGATTGCCTACGTCTTTGGGCCTTTGTCTCAGTGGGCGAGGCTTTCTTATTTCTCTTTAATGCTTCAAAATTACATCAGAAAAGTGTCAGAAGGATTACAAACTGGTGTGGTTGTGTTCTGCTCAACCTGAAGAACCCAACACAATTACGACACTGAAAACTGTTCAGCGTAGCTCCCGGAATTGGCCCGCAAAGTTCCCCTCAATGGCTTCCCTACATAAAAATGGCTTTGGCTGTCAAATTCCTCAGCATTTATCCTATTTTGAACCTCCTTAATGCTGCTAAGAACCCCTGGTTTATATAGATTTGAAGTGGGCATCAACCTCCCAACTTCCTTCCAAGATCTGGCCTCAAGTCGGGCTCCAGATCTTTCAATATTGGGAAAAATCCATTAAAAACAGTTGAAATAACCCAAAAATACATAGTATAAGGTTAAAAACCCATAAATTGGGAAAATTCAGGGCGTAGCCCCCTATTCCCGGGCTCTTGGTCATGTGCGCTCTGCCATGTGGCCACGGGCTGGTAATTGACACGCTGGCCCCTTCGGTCTTGGCTCCTAGTCTTGTGGCTATGGCCCATATGGCCACGCCCTACACTCCATGCATCCACATATGCATAAGCCCCAGATTCGTAGCCCCTGTTCGGTCAGGGTTGGCCCTCTCCGACCAGGGCTTGTCCCTTAATAAGTGCCACTTGTCAACTTTCAAATTAATGCGGTGGATTGTTGTAACAAGTCTTACAATAACAAAGTCATTGGCGCCTATTGTAACAGATATTAAAAAAAATTGACTGCACTGCCCAAGGCTACGGTTCTTGCATATGGGCAGACGGGTTCAGGCATGATTATCGAACTAGGATCTTTGCAAGCTGTTGGAAATGGCAGACCAGACCTCCAAGAAGATGACAGTCCAGAGCTATCGAGGGTTAAGGATCACTTTCAAACAATGGATAAGTTTCATTGGCAACGATGGAAATTCATTTCTCAAGACGAATGATTATGCGAATACAAGTGGATGACATATGGAGAGGCAGGCACTGCACGAACTGCATTAGGTTATGGTCTTATTTATCATGACATTCCCAAAGGAGCTTGCATTGGACTATACTTTATCAACAGACCTGAATGGATTGTAACTGAACATGCATGCTCCTCATATGCTTACACTCTCGGTCCAGATGTTGTAAAGTACATTATAAATCATGCTGATATATCTACTGTATTTTGTGTTCAAGAAGCCTTGAAAATTATGTTGAGCTTCTTATCAGAGCTTCCCTCACTCCGCCTTATTGTGGTTGTTGGAGCTGCAGAAGACCATATCCCTTCCCTCCCATCAAAAGCTGGAATTGAAATTATTTCTTATTCAAAATTACTGGGTCAGGGTCATAGTAATCTTCAGCCATTTCGACCTCCAATGCCAGAAGACATTGCAACATTTTGCTATACAAGTGGAACTACTGGAACTCCAAAGGGTGTTGTATTATCCCATGAAAATCTGATTGCGAGTTCTGACGGAGCTACTCTTAGCATCAAACTCTATCCTACAGACGTTTATATTCCTTATCTTCCTTTGGCACACATCTATGAACGAGCAAATTGCGTTGGGCTGGCCTACAGTGGTGTTGCTATTAGATTTTACCAAGGGAACAGTATGAAGCTAATAGACGATTTGGTGGCATTGAGACCTACAATATTTTCCAGTGTGCCTAGGCTTTACAATAGAATATATTTGGGAATTTTAAATGCTGTAAAGATGTCTGGGACACTCCGAGAAAGGCTTTTCAATGCTGCATTCAATACTAAGAATCAAGCCATCATGAATGGAAAGGTGCCATCGCTAATTTGGGACAAGCTAGTTTTCAATAAAATAAGGGCAAGACTTGGGGGTCGTGTCCGACTTATGATTTCAGGGGCCTCACCATTATCTCCTGAAGTTATGGACTTCCTGAGAGTTTGTTTTGGTGGCAGAGTTCAACAATCCACAAGTATAATCACAAAAGTCGCGTTACGAATCCTGTTCGTTGTAGCGACAACATTGCTTCCTCTTATAGCCAGTTCGGACTACGACAATGGAGGTATTCCGAATGTTCCAGCTATTGATATGATTAAAACGAATGACCAAATGTCTGCGGGTCAAGAAGTGCAAAATGAACATTTACGGGTGTACGTTAACCGCAGTAGGGAGGTATTTTTGATATTACAATGTGTTGATGTTGAATTGAATTGTGTGGAAGGGTCTATGACTATGGAAATCAGACAACGACCTTGGGGGGCATCAATACAGGAAAGAAAATGTTGTTGCAGATGAAATTGACAGGGCTCAAGCCAAAGAATTAGAGAAGAAGCAATCGCCCAGTGGATACTTTTGCAAGTTTATGTATTCACCCGAGAAGGGTTCATTTTTAAACCTCCCGTTTGACACTCTAGGCCTGGGGACTGGGCAGTGCCACGCTCAAAGAGAGAAATTTGAATCCAAGAGCATCTCTTAAGTTTGAAGCACGGTCAAAACAAATACGTGCAACCACTACAAAGCTCATATATCGCATATGGAAAGGGTATTATTCAAGTTATGGCCTGGGATCCAATGATTGCGAGAAGAAAGGTAACGAGAATGCCGCAGACTGGCAGGCAGAGAGATGGCAGAAGCGTTTCTGCGTGATGGAAGGAAAACTCCTGTAGAAATGATACGAATCTAGAAGAGGCAGTCTCATGCATAGCCTTGTTAAAGAATGATTCTTATGTTACGTCTATTTCTAGTGGGAAGGTGTCCCTGTTCAACGATAACGACACCTACGCTGACGACGTGATCATGAAAGTAACGACTGCATTCCATATTCCTTGAGGCACGTCGATTAGGGTTTCTATTGTGCAGAGACCGAGGCTAATATCTAGGTGGATGCTTCGAGATATCGCCTCCGAACAACATATTGAATTTCTCTATAGCAAATACAGAATTAATAATGAGTTATTTTGAAGAGATGCGAATTACATTGTCCATGGAAAGGAGGTGCCTCAGTTCTAAAGACGTCATTTTATGCTCAATTCGAGGGACTTTAAACACTTTTCTAATCGTGGTTCAACGGAATCCAATTTCCAATTTCTCTGACGGTTTTCCAACCTGAATTCCAGCCTCAATTACAATTGATATGGGTCGTTTTCATTGACTCTGCCTGATCGATGGAGCATGTCTGTTTCGTATACAGGAAAAACCCCAAATACCATCCCAACAATCACCACCATTACAAGGTAGCACAATTTTCATTCTCAGATGTGTTTAGAAAGAATTTTCTCCATATGACATGGAGAAGTTGGTTGTGTTAAGTGTGAGGCAGGGAATAGTGAATTCCATCCAAAGCTCTCTAGCGTAAATGCACTCACTGTTGATGACCAGCATGCAGAGTTTCTAGCGATTTGGCAGGTCATCGTATATATACATATATTTTCATTTGTATATACATCTTTTCTGGTCCTCTCTGTGTTCTTTAGTTTGACAGAAGATTGGAGAAGATCAGAAGAAAAGGCTCGAGGAACTTCACAGAACAATATCTGCTGCATTGGATCGAGTCTACGACAAGGCAATGGAAAAATCAGTCCGTATGAAGATGGCTTTGGAGGTGGGCGTTGCTGGGAGCGAAAAAAGACTGAAATAACGCCTGGGCACCGATGCTCTACAGGCAATAGCGCCTCGGGAATTGCCACTGCGGACCAAGCTAAGCATGAACATGTCCCAACTACAGAACGATCAGAAAAAGAGATTGGTGATCAAATTATTGCATTGCTGCAGCAGGATAAGGATCCCAGTAGTGGAAATGATACATCATAAATGGATGCTTTCCATCGGGTGGCTACTAAGCTAAGCATCATGTCTTCAAGAGCTGTGTTGACAGAAAAAAGAGCTCTAAAGAGATTGCTTGATAAAGCTCGCTCTGATAAAGACAAGAAGAAGGAGTCCATTATCATATATCTCTTGCATCTTTTAATAAAGCATGCTATGTTCTTCAAAAATGAGTATTCATATGGTGCTGATTCCCCAAACTCAGGCCCATATTCTCCATCCATTAGGGATTGCATTGACGAGGTTAGTAGGAACGGAAGAAACAATGGACGTCGTGTATCAAGGCTTCACTCATTTGATACAGCTGGAAAGGAAACTCTTGGAAGCTCAGGAAGCATGCCAGGAACTCCTGAAGAATTCAGATGTCCAATTTCGCTGCAACTAATGTCTGACCCTGTGATTATTTCATCTGGCCAAACTTATGAACGAGTTTGTATAGAGAAGTGGATTAATGAGGGTCATGATACATGTCCCAAAACCCAACAAAATTTGACACATCTTGGTGTAACTCCTAATTATTGTGTCAAAGGTCTAATTGCAAGTTGGTGTGAACAACACAAAATTGAAGTTCCAGAGCCATCTACTCCATCCCCTCCCGTGGCATGTTGGAGATGGGACTTGGCAGATTCTGGATCTGTCAAGAGCATTGATGGTGGTCGCCTGAGGGAGGTCAAGGTAGTACCATTGAAGGACAATCAAGTTGCATGTGCTTTTGAGGATGATGCTAGCAGATTATCAACTGGTACTTTTGGTAACAGTTCTTATTGTGATTCACCAGCTATGCTAAGAAATTAAGGACAGTTCACCTGGAGTGATCAGTCCTAGGCATTGGTGGGAAACCTTCGCAGATGTTTGGAGGTTTCAAAAAAAAATCAAACACAAAATTTATCCCAGCTGAAAGTACTCCACTTAGTAACGGTTCGGGGCAGCTGGCGGTCGTGAATCATGAAGGCGAACCGTTTCAGATTCCTGGAACGCCTAGAGTCTCATTTTTTCTTCTTAAAAGACTGATGTATGTAAGATTAAAAGAGGGGGGGAGCCCAAGAGCCTTGGGAGGCTGGGTTTGTAATGCATTTTTTTATCAAATATAGAACAAAGTTTTCAAGAGATTCTATACTTTGTCACTGTCTAATTCTGTCTTCTTCATGTATTATTGTTTCTGAAGTTTTCATCACTGTTTTTTCTGCCTTATGTTCATTATTTCAGCTTGTATGGTTACAATTCAGTACAACCTCTGCTGTAGCTATTTTGAAGAATCCTTTAATGTGCAGTTTTTCCTCTGTTTTGCCGTGAGTAAAATAAGTCCTGCGCTTTAATCGTTTTGCCTCATTTACAAGTTTTATTTGTGCACAACCTTGCCTCTATCTTTCTCTAAGTAAGACAAGACCTATGTTCAGATATTTGAAGTTCCAGTGTTATTTCTTCTATTGAAAGGAAGACCAGATGCTTGGCTTTTTCTTTCAGTTTTGTTCATCCCTATCTGCTATCCATCCTCATGATTTTTTAAAATGAATTAGACAAACAAGGTAATGCCTTTTGTTTCTGATCTATAAATGAGTGGAATGACTATTTTGGACCTAGTTCTTGAAGCTTCCTATGACTGATCAATCAACCAGATTTATTTCTTTTAAAAATGTGCTAAGACTTGGCTCTTTCACAGCCTAGAGTCAACTCTTGCGACAACAGCGCCCATGGAGGTCAAGGTGATCCAGGTGGATATCGGTGGCCACCCACCTTTTCCAACTGGCTCAAAACATTTTTTTGGCAATTTTGGTAATTTATTATTTTTAGCAGTTTTTCACTTCTGGAGTTGTTTTGAGGCCTTAAATGATGTTTTTTGGGGAAAACGGGGAGAAAAATGACACTTCCTTTGTTAATTCCCCCAAAATGAATCTCCTCGGCGATACCTTTCCAACGGGCTATCATACACCTAAAACGGAGATTGTATGCAAAAGTTACGACCCCAGGAAGTTGATGTACTAACTTACCCAAACAGGGCCCACATGACTTTTGGCGCTTCATCTCCTAGGGTTAGGTTTTTGGATGTTTACGGTTTTTGGAAATCCTATTTATTGTAAAAAGGTCTCCAAAGCCTCATTGTAATCATCTTCTTGTGAATGAGCGCGACCGTCACATCTCTTCTCAAAGATAAGCCGCCACCATTCCACCAAGCTTGTTTCCACTGCATTTTACAGTTTTAGCTTATTTCCTTATTGAATAGAAAACTAGTTTTATTGTATCTCTGTTATTTTGTGTTAAGCACCTGTTAATAATCTGTAGTCATTTCATTCTGCTCATAAAATCTGGATCAGTGGTATCAGAGCGATCCTCTCCTTTTCGTCTTAATGCATGTCCCAAACAAGGTCGAAGTACAAAGAGTTGGGTCTCGAGCTTGTTTCTCTTGAGGAAAAAAGCTCTCACACTCCCAAGAGACCTCTCATGGTGGGAGAAAAAAAAGATGATGGGATAGGAGATCCTTTCAAACTTTTGATTGAGGAAGCCCTCACGCAATAGAGGAACAAGATGATGGATAGTTTCGCGCAAATCCTTCGGGGGCTACGATCAGGCAACGCATCTTTTTCAAGCGGAGGCGCCGCCCCCTTCAAGGTACAAATAAACTTCGATATTCCTATATTTGAAGGTCAGATAGATGCGGATGTTGTATAAAAGTGGTTGAATCTACTAGAAGGATATTTTTCTATCCATAACTTTTTGAATAGAGAAAAGATTACTTTTGCACTCCTCAAAGTCGTTCCTCAAAGTCAAAGATTGGTAGGAAACTTTCTGTGAGCAAAAGGAAATAGAGGAACCCTCATTATTTATAGTGATGACCACTTGGGAAGCCTTTAGGGATGCTATTAAGGAACAATACTACCTTGTCAGAAGTTATGACGACTTGTATACCAAATGGACCAGATTGCAGCAAGAAAGAGACCAAGCAGTGCTAGATTTCACAAATATCTTTCATACCTTGCGCACCAATATGGGTATCAAAGATTCAGAGCGACATTTGGTGCTCAAGTATCGTGGTGCTCTGCATAGGTACATCCAAATCGAAATGGAATTTCTGGACATCTCATCCTTGGGCGCGGCCTGCCGATATGCCGTCAAAATCGAGCAGAAGCTCAAACAAAAGATGCAACAATTTGGGCCTTGGAACCCCTCACAATAAAATCCAGGAAAGGGCGGCCCCAACCCACAGAACAAAGGACAGAGCAAAGGTGGATAGTATCAGGACATCTAGTCCAAGCCGCAAGCAAAGAAGGACACCATAAAGACAAAGAAAGATACCGAGAAGTGGTGCGACTTCCATAAGAGCCCTTGGCATAACAATGCTGACTGCCACTCAAAGTAGTCATTGGTGATCGAAGTGAAAGCCTCTGAATCATATGCGGGTTCTGATTTTGAGCCAGAAATAGAAAGGGGAAGACAGATCATTGACGCATAACTTAGTGTCATCATTGCTACCACCAAGCTCCAGCCTGGTGAACTAGACGAGCCCGAAGAAGGAGAGCGCCTCTTCCATTCACAAATGTGGGTAAAAGGCACCAAGATGCACTTCATCATTGATAGTGGTAGCCAGAAGAACCTCATCTCAGTAGAGGTCATCAAACGACTGGCCCCACCAACAACACCACACCCACAACCCTACACCATTGGATGGCTCCGCCAAGGAAGCGATCTCTGCGTAAACCAATAATGTCGACTGTTATACGACATACACTGCAGCAAGAAAGAGACCAAGCAGTGCTAGATTTCACAAATATCTTTCATACCTTGCGCACCAATATGGGTATCAAAGATTCAGAGCGACATTTGGTGCTCAAGTATCACGGTGCTCTGCATAGGTACATCCAAATCGAAATGGAATTTCTGGACATTTCATCCTTGGGTGCGGCCTGCCGATATGCCGTCAAAATCGAGCAGAAGCTCAAACAAAAGATGCAACAATTTGGGCCTTGGAACCCCTCACAATAAAAGCCAGGAAAGGGCGGCCCCAACCCACAGAACAAAGGACAGAGCAAAGATGGATAGTATCAGGACATCTAGTCCAAGCCGCAAGCAAAGAAGGACACCATAAAGACAAAGAAAGATACCGAGAAGTGGTGCGACTTCCATAAGAGCCCTTGGCATAACAATGCTGACTGCCGCTCAAAGCAGTCATTGGTGATCGAAGTGAAAGCCTCTGAATCATATGCGGGTTTTGATTTTGAGCTAGAAACAGAAAGGGGAAGATAGATCATTGATGCAGAACCTAGTGCCATCATTGCTACCACCAAGCTCCAGCCTGGTGAACTAGACTAGCCAGAAGAAGGAGAGCGCCTCTTCCATTCACAAATGTGGGTAAAAGGCACCACGATGCACTTCATCATTGATAGCGGTAGCCAGAAGAACCTCATCTCAGTAGAGGTCATCAAACGACTGGCCCCACCAACAACACCACACCCACAACCCTACACCATTAGATGGCTCCGCCAAGGAAGCGATCTTTGCGTAAACCAATAATGTCGACTGTTATATGGCATCAAGCCCTTCAAAGATGAGGTATTATGTGATGTTGCTCCTCTCGAAGTTTGTGATGTTATTTTGGGCCAACCTTATTTATGGAAATGTCATGTTGTATATGAGTCTAGGCCTCATAGTGTTATTATTACTTTGAACAAGAAATTGTACAGGATACCTGAGGCAGTCCCACCTAGTGCTATTTCCTTGATCTCTGTTAAGCAATGCAGGAAGGTCATCTCTCAGATGGGGAAGTTTGTCTTCTTCATGATTCACTCTTAGAATAAGTGAAAGATCACATCCACATCCAAGGTCTCTATGACCGACCTCTCCACACAGTAGAAACAAGTAGATAAGATCGTGGAAGAATACTCAAATATCTTCTCCTCACCTACCGGGGTACCTCTGCACTGCCAGGTCAAGTACCCCATCAATTTGACCCCCGACGCACCACTGCCCAATGGGCCAGTCTATCGTCACTCTCTGTTAGAGAATGAGGAGATAAAGCAATAGATCAAAGAACTGCTCCATAAGGGGCACATCCATCCCAGCTCATCACCTTGCGGGAGACCAATCGTGCTAGTATAGAAGAAAGATGGAACCTAACGACTCTGCATTGATTACTGGGCTCTGAATAAAATCACAGTAAGAAACTGGTACCTGATTCCCCGAATCGACGACCTCCTTGATCAACTCATGGGGGCCAAATACTTTAGTAAGATTGATCTGAAGTCTGGCTACCACCAGGTCCCGATAGAACAGACAGATGTATTGAAGACCACCTTCAAGTCAAAGGAAGGCCTTTTTGAATGGTTGTTCATGCTCTTTGGTTTGATAAATGCTCCAGCCACTTTCATGAGGATGATGGACAATATCCTATAACCATTCACCAATACTTTTGTAGTGGTGTGTCTGGATGAAATTCTCATTTATAGCAAGATTTGGGCCGAACACTTGCAGCATATTCAATAGGTTCTGCACACCCTGCGGTAGCACAAGCTATATGACAATTTGGAAAAATTCTCCTTCAGCATGGACATGGTCCATTACCTAGGCTACATCATTGATCAACATGGCATACATGTGGATCCAGCCAAGATCCAATTCATCCGTGACTGGCCAACGCCAACCACACTCACTGAGCTTCAGAGCTTCTTCGGCCTTGCCAATTTCTATCGCAGGTTCATGTTGGGATTCTACCATATTGCATGGGCCCCCAGCCAAATAACCAGGGGTGGTGGTAAGGCGAAATTTGCGTGGGGCCGGTCCCAACATTAAGCGTTCGATGATTTGAAGCAACGCTTGTGCTCAGCCCCAGTACTTTCACTACCAGACCTGCAACAACCCTTTGAGATTGAGACAGATGCTTCAGACTATGCTGTGGGTGCCATTATCACTCAGCATGACCACCCCGTGGCCTATCATAGTGAGACACTATCAAATGTTGTCCGTAAGTACCCTACTTACGACAAAGAAATGTACTCCATTGTGAAATCCTAGGGCTAGTGGAGAAATTACATTCTTGGGAAGGAGACAGTCATCCACACTGATCATAAGACACTGCAGTTCATGTAGACACAAGGAAAATTGCAGAATGATCACCATCAAAAGTGGTCCACATACTTGCAACAATTCCACCTCAACATCAGATATAAAACATGAAGCACCAATCATGTCATTGATTGCCTTAGTAGACCGCCAATCGCGACACTCACCATGGTGCTAGACTCTTACAACCATGAGACCTCTGGATGGCCCCAACTCTATGAGACAGGCCCGAACTTCGCCACCACCTACCAAATGTTGGGTGCAAACGCAGTTGTCAAAAATTTCCATCTTCAGGATGGGTTGTTGTGTCATCTGGGCCATATTTGTGTTCCATCAAGCGAACGAGCAAATGTAATCTGGGAAGCCCACTACAGTTGAGTGGCAGGACACTTTGGCGTTGAAAAGACAGTGGCGATGCTACAGAAACATTCCTACTGGCCGAAACTTCGATAAGAGGTCGAAAAGTATATCAGGTCCTACACTTCCTGTGTTATTGCCAAACCGACCACTAAGAAATAAGGCCTATACACCCCTCTTCCTACTCCTGACAGGCCATGGGAATCCATCTCAATGGACTACATGTCGGGCCTCCCATCTACCAAGCAGAGAAATGACTGTGTTTTTGTGGTTGTTGATCACTTTTCTAAGATGGCAATTCTGGTTTCCTGGAAGAAGAGCATCACAGGAAAGGCCACTGCCAAGATCTTCTTTGAACGAATCTGGGTACATTTTGGACTCCCACAAACCATTGTCTCAGATCGGGACAATCAATTTATCAACACATTTTGGTTGATCCTCTGGTCACTGCTAGACACCAAGCTCACCAAATCCACGGCCTTCCACCCCAAGACAGATGGCCAAACCGAGGTCATAAATCGAATGATTGTGCATATCCTTCACATGTATAATTCCAAGCACTCTCGCACATGGGATGAGAGCCTTCCCTATGTCCAACATAGCTACAACCGAGCCCTACATAACTCAATCGACCACAACCCATTTCAAGTGGGGTTGGGATTCCAACCATTGGGTCCCATAGATGTTGCACTTCCCCTTGCGTTCACCTCGATCGACTCATCTCCTGCTCCAACTAAAGCTGACAAATCCACCCGGTTCATTGAGTGGATCCAACACATCTGCCAATAGGTTTAGGATATCCTACATAAGTCTAATGACAAGTACAAGCAGCGCCATGATCAACATCAAGTGCCACATAAGTTTCAGGTGGGCGACAAAGTTTGGTTGCACTTGAAGAAAGAATGCCTTACAAGACCCCATAGGAAGCTTCACCCACTTGGTTATGGGTTGTACACCATCACCAAGGTCGTGGGGGATAATGCTTTTGAGCTCAACATTCCTCCTTTCCTTGTCATGCACCTAGTGTTCAACGAGGATCTCCTTCACCCTTATTTCCCACCATTATTGGACACCTCAGAAGTAGCATAACAACTAAAACCAATAGAGCTCAACCCGGCTACATACAAAAAAATCCAGTGATCAGATTGTGGACACACAGATGAAGGGCACTCGACATCAAAGGATCCAACTTTACCGAGTCGTCAAAGCAGGGCAACTCCTACACCAAGGCAAGTGGCTCACCCGGGGCCAAATTCAACAGAAATTTGCTCATTTGATGGGGTAACTCAACACAATGGAGACCATTGCTTCATAAGGAGGGAGGATTGATCCAGGTGGATATTGGTGGCCACCCACCTTTTCCAACTGGCTCAAAACAATTTCTTGGCAATTTTGGTAATTTACTATTTTTAGCAGTTTTTCACTTTCGAAGCCGTTTTGAGGCCCCAAACGATGTTTTTTGGGAAAACAGGGGGATATATATGTAATATTTTGATATTGCCTGCAAAATGAATCTCCTTGAAGATACCTTTCCAATGGGCTATCATACGCCTAAAACAAAGATCGTATGCAAAAGTTACGACCCCGGGAAGTTGATGTACTAACTTACCCAAACGGGGCCCACATGACTTTTTGCGATTCATCTCCTAGGGTTAGGTTTTTGGATCTGTAGGGTTTTTGTCATTCCTGTTTATTGTAAAAATGTCTTCAAAGCCTCATTGTAATCATCTTCTTGTGAATGAGCGCAGTCGTCACATCTCTTCTCAGAGATAAGCCACCACCATTCCAGCAAGCTTGTTTTCGCTGCATTTTACAGTTTTAGCTTATTTCCTTATTGAATAGAAAACCAATTTTACGGTATCTCTGTTATTTTGTGTTAAGAACTTGTTAATAATTTGTATTCATTTCGTTTTTCTCATAAAATCCAGATCACAAGGGTTTGAAACCCTCGAAATCCATAACAAATTTTTGAACTAGCCGACATTTGAAAAATCCAGGGTACCACGTGGCACCCTCTGATTGGTCCATGTGTCGCCCTGTGATTGGATCGTACCACATAGTCAACGTACAATAAGCATGCCATGTCATCGTCGTACAACCCAATCACTTGTCCAGTCATCTACCACGTTAGCTTCTGTACAATCCAGTCACCTGTCGTACAACCATGGGTCGTGCCACATCATCATCCGTACTACACAGTCACCCTGCCACATCAGCATCCGTACAACCCAACTATCGTTCGTACTACCATGTGTCAGCCTGCCATTGGGCCATGTCATGTACGGACTATCACGTGTCAAATCCGTACAGGTTCCAACTCAGCTCGAAAATGCTAAATTTGAGTGACACGTGTCACCTTCTGTGGATGCCACATCAACATGATGAGACCGACACAATAACACGACGGGATAGACACAATAACGTTGGTTTTGTATGATTCCGAGAACTTTGATTTTTAGGCCTTCCTGGATCCATTTTGGATCAATCATGCAAGCAAACAGGGGTTGCAGTTAAGGCTTACGGTTGCAACGAGGAGTATTGTTGTTGTTCTGGGCATACTTACTCATGACATTCACACAATGTGCAAATCGTGAGGTACCATGCTTCCACTGCAACAAGCTTTCTCATACAAGATTATGGTATGACCATCTTGGAATGCCATTGTCACGACATATCTTCTTTAGAATGCTACTACAAACACCTAAGATGTTAGTAGCTTCTACAATGGGGACCAAGAAGAATTTGGCAACCTCGTCGAATGTGAGAGACTCACCCCAACTGATTTTTTGGGGGATATCCCAAGCTTTGCCATGTAATGATTCATAACTGACTCTTGAGGCATATTTCTTTTTTAATTCAAGTCGATTACCCTCCTTCACTGCTCCACATTGCAGATTCCTTTCTTACCCACTTCGGGTGTGTTGAGTTAAACCCTGAACCCAAATTCCAAATGCATCTATGCGATGCAGACTTGCATAGAACGTGAAGAATTTGAGAGGAGTGTGAAGCTTGTGTGTGCCTTGCAATCACACAAATAGAAAAAAGAATGAAAAATAATCATGAAAGTTGGTGAAGTAGATCTGGGTGTGATTTTGTTTCTCCCGTCATTGCATTCATATGACATGGTCCGAGCGAGTTGTTGGTTGTTTGAATAGAGAACATAATCTAATTCAATGTTGAGAATTTTTCTGAAGTCGCCACCCTAATATATTTTAACTATAATTACTTAATTATTTTCTTTCTAAACATGCCATTGTTTAGTCTTAAAACTAAATTATAAGGATGTTCACTGGAATTATTTCTTGAAGTTATAAAGGGGGTTCTATTAAATTTAAGGTGGCATACCTTTTGCAATAGAATTTAAAGGAGTCATAAGGATTTTATTATTATTAGGGGTTATAAGGGTTCTCTAACAAATTGTTTTTTGGAGTTATAAGACTTTACTTTGCGTTATAAGGAGGTTTTTGAAGTTATAAGGGGTCCAATATACTTAATAAATTGATTTTTGTCTCAAGTTCGAGACTCGCTTGAAATTGAATAAGGGGGTCTTAGGATCTTTCTGTGTGCGTGGGTTGGTTTATATTGCTTCTTTATGTACAAACAAACATGAACACCAAACAATATAATACATTCTCATATAAAGAAGACACATCAAGGTCTTAAGGAGGTAATCAAAATAATATTTGCACTTGAAAACAAATCAACACATAACTTTCAAGTCTTTTGCATAATCCAGAGGACTATCTGAAATTGAATAAGAGGATTTAAAAGGATATTTTAAGAACTTCAAAATGGCAGGAATCACCAAAATGTTTAATATGTTGTAGCAAGACTGCAAAATCTACAATTCCTATGCAAAAAGGAACACTCACTAATGTTCTTACTTGTTTTTCGCATATTGCACAAAATTGTACATATACTTCAAACACAGACATAGTTTTTGAATGTGAAATTGACATCATTTAATTATGACACCAAAGAACAACAAAACAAATTTGCGCTTGTTGATTGTGAGTTGCAGTCTTTTTCCTTTGATGAAATCAATGTAACCTTGACTGACGACACTGAAAACAAAATGGATAAATTGAAGGTTCAACATGAGGATTAGGTTGAGAATATAGATAACTTTGTTAGACCGTGGCAAACATTACAGTTCAAATGAAACAAATATGGCTTAAGATATGAAAAGGATCATGATAACCTTTCTCATATTCCTAATTATTGTAAACCAATCACATTTGTGAGCAATGTTTTTTTGGTTACTGCAGATAGGAAGGAAGAACTTGATAAGGAACATGTACATGATATTGATTAGGATGCTGATACAAATGATACTATTGTTGAGAATATTGATGATAATACAAGTATTAAAGATTTGTTGGTTGATGATGCTCAATTGGACGAAGAACTTGTACTGTGTCGACATTGTCACCAAGTTGGACATGTTGAGTTCAACTGTTTTGATCTCCACCCATGTGTTTTTTGTGGGAAGAAAAAACATGTCTCAGAAAGGTGTTGGAAGCGACTGAAGATTCAAACATAGTTACCAACTTAATGAGAATTCTACAGAGTTTTCATTTTTTTTGGAGTCACATTTTTTACCGCGTTATTAAAAGTGGTGCTATCGGTAGCATCCCCCGTCCTTTTTTAGGTGGTTTTTTGATATTTTGAATCTTCTGATCCATAATGCATCCACATTATTTTTTTAAATGCTTATTTTTTCATCTATTTTCAATTCTATTTTTTTGTCAACGGTATTTTTAATAATTTTTCCATGCTTCTTTCAATATTAAAAATGTTGTTCACCATTTACTTTTTTGAAATTAAGATTTTTCATATAATTGTGTCTCCTTAATTAATTTATGGTTTCATAATTTTAAAATATAGTGGAAAACATCATTTTTAACACATTGTTTACCTTTACTTCAATACATAGAAAATAATTGTAGTTAAATAACACTATTTTTGAATATTTAGCAAATAAATGTAATTTTTATTTTTATTTTTTTATAAATTAAAGACTGAGAAAAACTAAGAAAAAGAAAAGAATTGAAATTAAAAAAAAATAAAATTAAAAAAAAATAAAATTAAAAAAACAAATTTATATTAAAAAAAATATTTAAGAAAAACTTAAGAAAAAAAATAAAAAAATAAAAAATATATATGAAAACTAAGAGAAAATGAGAAAAAAAATAAGAAAAGGTAAAAAAAAAAATTTTTTTGTCCAAAAAAACTTTGAAAAGATATATATATATATATATATATATAAGACTGATAAGACTAAGGTCATGATTATTAAATCCAATAAGATCCCTTATGATACCTTCGCATATGACAACAACAACTTGGAGGAAGTGACTTCATACAAATATCTTGGAATTGATATTCACCACAAGCTCAATTGGAATTATAACATTGAGAAAATGATTATTGGGGGATGAAAAGGTTATTATGGGCTTGAAAACAATTGTAAATCAAGTGATCTTTGGAGTTGGGATAAGAAACTCCTCTTTGAGACTTTTGTTACACCTGTTATTCTTTATGGATGTGAAGTCTAGGGCTGTAGTATCTCTCGTGAATCCTGGAGAAAGATAGAGCAAATACAAAAGAATTTTATAACCTATAATCTCAAAATTAAAGGAAATACGCCCTATCCCATACTCATCTTAGAAACAAGTCTCTCCCCCATTGAGAACATGGCTATGACTAGATACCTAATGTATAAGAACAAGTTAAACAACATGGAAGACAAGAGGCTTCCTAAACTGCTTCAAAATCGAGTCATAACCACCATCGACTCAAGCGAGGATGGCATAAAGATGTCTGGTCTTGGCTAAACTATCGGGGAATCATAGAAGACACCATTTTGCAGAATAAAGATACCATTAAAAAAAACGTCAAATCAAAATTTAAGGAGAAAATGTGGTGTGATATAGAGTTAGAGGAAAAAATAAAATTAAGGTACTATAAGGATGTAATCAATCCTAATCTAGAAGATTAAAATTATCTATCTGTTTTGTCAAGTGTAAAGAAAAAAATAAGCATTGCTAAGATAAGAACAAATTCTCACGAGCTCCATAGTGAAACTGGGTGTTGGTCAATTCCTAAAATGCCATGGGATGAAAGAGTGTGTCACCTTTGTGACACTAAGAAGGTTGAAGATAAAAAACACTTTCTCTTAGATTGTCCAGCCTATACCCATATTGGATCTCATTTTCAAAATATTTGTCACACTACCAACCTTTGTAACCTCACAACTCAAGAAAAGTATGGTGATCTTGGAAAGCTTCTCTTAATGCTTTTCGAGCATAGAAACAAAATTCTAAAGAATCACAAGTAATCACTTACCCACTTAAGGTCCGATAGGCCAATTTGTTCTTAATGGATGTTGATCAACATCATCATCATCATCATCACACACACACCTACATATAATTTATTTATTTTTAAATGTTTTTTTAAATAAGGCTTTAGTTTAGGGATTTTTAGTATTTTTTTGGTTTTCTCTCTCTCTCTCTTTTAACGTTTCAAGGGTTTTTTATTAAATTTTTTTTACCAAAAAAAAATCAAAATTAAAATTATTGTTTTCTAGGGAAATTTTAAAATTTTTTCATTTATTTTTATCTTCTTTTTTTCCACATGTTTTTAATGTTTATTTTATTTTTTTAAATTTTGCTTTTGAATATATATATATTATTTTTAATTTGCAAAGATTTTCTCCTTTCTCTTTATTTATTTTTTAATGTAAATTTCAAAAAAAGAAAAGAATACAAAATAAATTTAAGTGACCGTTTAGGATCCAAATTTGAGTTTTCTATTTGCATAGGGATATGTTGTCAAGGCCACCGTTTCAATCAGGTCGTAATTAATTAGCTATAATTTTAATGTTTAGAATTTATTTATTTTTACTTTAGGTAGTGCCATTTTTTTATTTAGGTGTTGATTTTAAGGTTTTTTTGAGCTATTGCATGAGTTTTGAAGGCCATGCTTGAAAAATGTTGTAATTTTGACTATGTTAGAAAAAATGGTGCTACCGGTAGCACCACTTTTTGATTTGGGAGTTGATTTTCATTTTTTTTATGCAAAAATATGGGTTTTAAGGGTTAGAGTTCTCATTTTGAGGTCATGGTCCTCATTAAGTTCGTAACTTTGTTTTTAGAGGAAACATGTAAAGTTTGAATGATTAGGGACTTGGCATTGGAGTTTGGAAGCTAAGTTATTGGAATGATCTTATCGACGAGTTTATACACATGTACAACCATACTTGATTGGAGATATTTTTACAATTGACAAACATGAATATTTTTTTAGGTTAGATGATACAGGGCATGATCGGGGTCCGCTTGATGTAATCTTCTAAGTTGAAGATCGAGTCTCTAGACTCCGCTCGAAGATGATTTGATTACCCCTTTCCACTTTCAAGGGGGGCATATCTCATTATCTAGATTTCTCACTTTTCAGTCGACAGGGGGGGAAATATTGATATGCCAGACTTCAAGTTTCGAAGTCTAACTTGTATGATTTCATTTTATGATGATTTATTATGGATTCAAGATTCAAGATTGTAGATGAGTTTATGATTTCAGAATGATGGATGATCAAGGATCGTTTCAAGACATGATGTTTGTTTCATGGTTAAATGATGGATTTCATGATGTTAGCACACATCACTCACACAAAGTCTTTGATTGGTAAGGATTTTCAGAAGATTGATGATTGATAGATTGATGATTTCTAGGTTATTGCATATTGGATGGATAGTTTGTCATTTTTTGGGTTCAACATGTTTGATGGACATTTGGGTTCAGGATTTGGAGCAGTCTGGTTTATTACTCAGAGGTTTGTTGGCTACCGGTTTTTCATATACAGGTTTTGGATGTTGTTCGATACTTTTTTTCTGGGATTTGGAGTAGTACCAATAGTTTACTTGGTTTAGTACTGAAAGGTTTTTTGGCTATCGGTTTTTCATATACAAGTTTTGGATGTTGTTAGACACTTTTTTCTCTTAGCATGATTTTTGATAATTTTTTATGTGTTGATATGTGAGAGCTTCATTGTCTTCAGACTTCTCAGGGATGGTCTTTTGGCCTTGCCGAGGACATACAATTCTTCTACTCTTTTCTCTTGGCACATTGGAATGCCATGGTTTTTTAGGATATGGGATGTGTTGAACATGTAGATAATTCACTTCTCATTAGGATTTGCTCTTATTGGTTTGGGTTCACTTCGGTAACCACTCGGAGGATATCTGACTCATTTGATGCCCAATGAGTTTACCAAATTTAGTTTTCAGCATCCACATTTGGCGTTTTTTTTAAGCAAATCTTCATCAACACCCATGAGGTTTCATACCATGAGTTACAGATTGAGGACTTGGATTTGTTTTTTTTGACAACAAGGGTTAATGTTTTGTATTAAAAAAATAGTGGGGAATCCATTGGGTTCGTTACATCTGAAAATTTTCTTGGTAAATCAGAGGGACAAACCTAATTGAACTAATAAAACAAAAAGAAGCTTGGGAAACCATACTATTTCAGCGACCCAATGTGGCTTCGGGTCATTACATCCTTTCTGACTTGAAAGTTCTTTTTCCTTTTTGACACGATCTACCATTCATTGCTTTGATCTTGAGATTGGCTTTCCGTCGGACGTAGAGGGCCTTCTTCATCAGCTAAGTCGACCCAGCTTGAGGTCTGGTGTTCAGGCTGAGATATGCCTGGCATTATGGTTGGATCTGTTTCTGCCTGAGCCTTCCCCTTGGGATTTTTTGGGGAAGGAGGCACTTGCTCCTGAACAGAAGTGGCTTGTTCCATTTTCTGTGGTACAACCTCTGTATCTTCCTCGTCTGGGGTATCATTAGCCGGTTCTATGCTTTGGTGCTCCGGAAGAGCTCCTGCCTACCATGTGGGTTTGCGTTGACTCTTCGGGTTTATTTTTTTCTCGGGGAGTTTGTGACAGTTGCTGGCTAAGTGCCCCGTTTCAAAACAATTTCTAAAATGAATATTCTCATAGTCGAGCTTCTGCGTCCAAGAATAGTTCTTCCCTTGAAGAGTGATTCACACTGGGAATCCTTTATTGAAATCCATCTCTACACAGATCCATGCATAGGTAGTGAAGCTCCATTTAGTTTCTGGACTACTACTATGAAACTTGCCAAGAGCATTCCCAATATGGATGAGAGAAGAATCACCCCAAAAATGGATAGGCAGACCAGGGAGGCTTACCCAAACGGGGGCTGAAGGGATGGACGCTGAGGAGGGGTTGAAAGAAGAGGTCCAAAGCTGCACAGACAGACCTGACCTGCCCCAGAACCAGGGCCCGGAACTGTAGATCAAATCCCTATCCTTAGAAGAGGAAAAAATCACTACGAAGAAACCTTTTACACAAGGGCGAACATGAGCTTCCTCCTCGAGGAGGGGAGTCCATTCTAAAACAATCCAAGAGTGCAGATCTACCGGGCGAGGCCAAAAGTCGTTAAAACTACAAAATAGAGCATTAGATCTAAAGAAACCTTCACGAACCGCCGCTTCTTGAGGCACAGGGATCACTGGATCTGGAGCTTCACGGACCACTTGAGAAAAGCCAGAAATGCGACCTTGAGAGACTGCATCTCTGAAGGAGGCTAGAAAGGGCAGCGACAGAATAACAGGGGTCGAGCCTGTTGCTGCTACTGGAGACGAAGGAACAGAGGAGGGAGGAGCTCTAGACGGGGAGCCGGAGGGGGCGAGAAACCCCAGGCTCTTGCGAAGGAGCGGAGAGAGCTACGGAGGTCACCACCATCTCCTGTTTCCTCCTGTCTATTCTCTCTCAACAGTAAAATCAATTATTATCTGAGGACTTGGATTTGTTATCAACGTTTGCATTGGTTTTTGTTACTAGCTTGTACATTTGTATGAACTAATGATTAAGGGGGGGATTGTTATCATTATTACTCATAATCATAGTCCTAATACCACCTTGTTAGCTTGTGTTAGTTATGTGGACCGTTAATGGTGGTTATTGATAATTATACTATATGTACTTACTTTGTGAATACATTAATATGTAAATTAATAGCTTATTCCTTTTACCACCATCTCCTTGTTTCTTGATCTTTCTTGGTTTTATTCATTAATATGATCTTGCCTTAATTTCTATCAAGGCATTGTCATTATTAGCAACCCTTGGGATTGGAGAATGTATGTCTCGAGGAAAGGTACAACAATCAAAATATTCATGAAAATGTTATTAGAAGTATCAGTAAAGGAGCTATGAATAGTTGATTCGAAATCAAGATTGACTATTAAGCATTGCAAGCCAAGAATTCAAGAAAAAACATAACAAGAAACATTTCTACAATATAACACAATAAAATAAAATAGTTGAAAATAACTTTAAGGCATTTGTGTTTATAATATATCTTTTTTACAACTTTTATAAAATTTAAATTACAATTTTATTATAAAATTATATAAATACATACAAAATAAATTATAAAAAAAATAACTCTCTCTCTCTCTCTCTCTCTCTCTCTCTCTATATATATATATATATATAGTTATATATATAGTTATTATTTTTTTTTCGTAGAAAAAAAACTTTTATATTCAACAAAATATACATGTTACATATCATTCAAAAGGCCTGTGCAGGATCACTACAAAACCTTTGACCCTTCTATCCTCTACCTCCTTTAATCCTTTATGCTTACATAAGTTATATTGTTGATAAACAAAAGGGTTGTGTTGTCTTACAAAAAACTTTACATACTTGAGTTGAACATATACGAAATTCCACGGCCTCGGTTTTTGTTCCATCAAAGTATTCACAAAAACCGAAGGCACCATTTTGAAGTTGCAGAGCTTCTTTGGAAAGTTCATCTGCTTTGGTGTTAAGCTCTCTCAAGATATGGTGGAAAGACAACCATTCAAAGGATTGAAACATTTGTTGAATCTCTCTCATGACTATGGTCAAGTTGTTGTTTTGAATAAAGATTTTTCTTTGGGCCCATTCTATAACCAATTTGGAATCACCCATCACCTACAACTTCTTAATATCGTTATGTTTTGTTGTTTCTAGGAGAGTCTGTAACACTATTATCTATGCTTTGTTGTTTGTCCCTCCACCTGGAGCATATATGATGTAAATGTAATGGTTTTGACTGATATATAAAACAACTGCTACTCCACATTTAGGCAGGTGCCCTTGATTGGCCACGTCAAAGTAGCCCCATGGGATTTCATAGTAAAGGGAGGGGAGAACCAGATAACACAGTTTCTGTCTTTTCAGATCTTCTTTGAACTCAATCACTTGACTAAGAGTAAGTGTTGTTGTTACTTTTGGGAGCACCATTTTTTCTTTGAAAATGGCATTATTGCAGGCCCACCAAAATTTTGAAATCATTAAACTTGGTAATCCTACATAAAGGCTAACCGTACGATCATGTATCCAATTCCTGAAACAATATTCCAAGTTGTCTCTGTTCCATTCTGCTTTGGCATCAAGCTTTTCCTTGATAATTTCACGACCTGGCATGGATAGGGGAAAGTTATAAAAAGGTGAGAAATTGATTCGACATTTGTTTTGCATAAAGCACAATGACTGGGTCCACACCATCCCCTTTTTAAACCGATATCCCAAGTCAGAAGTTTGTTATTCAAGGATAGCCACAAGATAATTTTACATCTAAGGGGGGCTTTGAATTTCCAGAGTGGCACCTGCTACCATTTTATCGGTTTATCGGGGAAACAAGTTTTTCTTCTTTCCAGGCTTTATAACCTAGTTTTGTTTGTGAAGGATCTGTCTTTTGGGTTCTTAGACCAAAACAATTAGTCCTCTATCTCATCATCAAGGGAGATTAAATTTTCACAGAGTAGTGAAATGAAGGAGTCCCATTCAACCACCATGGCATCGGGAAGCTCCAGAGAGGAAACATATTTCCATCCTTCATGACCTAGCGGTTGAGGGTCCCCTATGCAAATATCTTGTAGAGTGAAAATGTGTTGGGCCCTTAGTAATTGGCATAGGGTTTCCAAGAGTCTGTAATTATTTCCGCCCCCTAGCCAAGGGTCCTCACCCAATCAAACGCTACACCCATTTCCAATTTTATAGACTGTCCAACTTCCCACCACGAGGAAGGATTCCACTAGGGCCTTCCAGACTATGGAACCCTTCAGGATTTGACCGGTGCCCTGAACCAATCAACTATGAATAAGTTGGAGAAGTACTTTGAGTTAATCACACAGATCCATAGTGAGTTTCCTTGGGTTAGTCTCCATAAATTACTTCCATCTAACGCTCATGCAAAGGGGTGTATGTCCTTTAGGCCCCAACTTCCATAATCCTTTGGTGCAGTAATAGAAGCCTAATTGGCAAGGTGAATTCCTCCTAGGAATTTCTGGCCTACCCAAAGATATTGACAGCTCAGCCTAAGTACCTTCTCTAAAACTGCTTTGGGGATAGTTGCTAAGAAACTCTACTAATATGGAGTATCCTCCAAGACTACTTTAAGCAAGACTAGCCTTCCTCCTCTTGATAACATCATATTCACCCATATATATATATATATATATATATATATATATATATATATATATATATCCTTGTTTCCACTTTACAGATTAGCCATCCCCAAACCTCCTTTATGTAGCAATCTAGTTTGAGGTAGAAACCCAAGTATTTTACCCCTTCCACTAGGTTTTTCTTTTGAGCACGGAAAATATTTAAGAAGGAGTTCAATTCTACCTCTAAGCAGTTATTAAATAAAATACACGATTTCTCCAGATTAATCATCATTCTCGTTGCTCTACAATACATATCTAGAATTCTTTTTAGGATCGTAAGGTCTCTTATTGATCCATACACACTGCAAAAGTCATCATCGACAAACGATAAGTGAGAGACCATCACTGATTTTGACACCTTTACGCTTCTCATCCATCCATTAGATCTGGCTTCCTTTAGTAATATGCTCAATGCTTCTGCGATTATTAAGAAAAGGAAGGAGGAAAGCGGGAATACATGGCGTAACCCTCTCGAGGCTATGAAGAAATGAAAAGGTGAGTTGTTTACTAGAATTGCAAAGGATGCACTCTGAAGGCATCCCATGATATAACTCATAGAGTTTAGATTTATTCCCACATGTAAGAGGACTAGGCATAAGAAGGTCTAGTTCACCATGCCGTAGGCTTTGGAGAAGTCCAATTTTAAAATGGTTGCTTCAAGGTTCTTTTTTTTTTACCGAGTGGAAGACCTCTTGGGCTATTGCTATAACATCACGAATTTTCCTATTCTGCAGAAAACCAAGTTGTTCCTCTCCAATTACTTCACTTAGAATTGGCCTTAATCTTCTGAAGTCCTCGAACGAGTCTGCATTTTGTTTTTTGGGGATGAGGCACAAGAGCATTGAATTAAGAGCGCTATGGGTTCTTCCTACCCTTTGAAATTCTCTCACCATCATGAGCAAATCATCTTTGAGTAATTCATAAAAAGATTTGAAAAATTCGACTGTGAAACTGGCCGACCTAGGGAACTTTCCATTCTGCATGGAGGAGAGGGTTGCATAGAGTTCCATATACTTCACCTCCTCTTCCAAACACCGATTCATCTAGTCAGTGAAGACCGATTGAAACTTTGTTACAAATCCAAGAATATCCTGGATAGGGAAACCTGCTGGGGTTGAGAAAAGGCTTTCAAAATATCTTTCTCCACCTTCGGCCTTTTCTTGGAACGAGCTTACCATGGAACCTTACTCATTCTTGAATTCCCAAATCATGTTGAGATTCCTTCTGTTGTTAGAAAAATGATGAAAGAATTTTGTATTGTTGTCTCCTTCTTATGGTTACACACATGATTTTCAGGCGCCACTCCTATTACTCTTTTCTTAGCCACTAGTTTCTCAATTCCTCCAATCTTCTTAGCTTATCTAGTTGAGTCGGACTAAGGGGGCCTTCATCAATTCTTTTGATAAGGAATGAAAGTTTGTCCTCATTCTCCGTGATTTCCTTGTGCATCTTGGATTTTCAAATAGGAATCCATTGTTTGATGGCATTTTTTTTTTTACCAGATTGCCTTTGAATTGAACCATCAATGATGTCACACACCCAATCCCCCAAGTATAATTTTAAGAGATGGGGCATTAAAATTTTTCTTCTCCCCAAACTATCTCAAATATTCTCTATCACAAATCCATCATATTCTACTCATTAAGGGGTTTCCAACGATGGTAAATTTGCTCAGAACTAAGCTCTAGAACGAAAGTTATGACCTTCTGATGTTCTCGGGTTTACATAGGCAACATCTCTCTTACTTCCATGTGGCATCCCCATGACATCTTATTTTCCACTCCAACTGATGTGGTGACACCCTGGTCCTGACGTGGCACTAGCCTAGCCTGCCACGATGGAGCTTCACTCCATGTAGGCCTATAACCATCATCGCTCAGACCTTCTCCTGGTGCACTCTTCACTTACCTCCAACGAATATGGTATCGAGGAATATTCCCTCTTGATACCATCCATTTAGAGTTTGAGAAGTTCATGCAGTCTCACTACCCTAAACCTAAGGTATTGAGGAATATTCCTTTCTCCTCAATGGATGGTCTTGATGCACTCAAGATCTCCCAACTGACAGTTAAGATCCATTCGACACCCAAGGTTATCCTATCCTAATGGACCCAATTCAACTTGTCAACTTGTTAATAATGGACATTTGTCGTCCTAAGAGAGTCCCAACTACCTTGCTGGAAAGTTGTCTCAACCACGATGTCAATACTTTGTCTATTGACATGACATGTGGCTTAGTATCCACTCAACACATGGACCCATCACAACTCAACATGTCACCATAGGGTGCATAGGCTCGCTCGACCAAAGATTGACATTTGTTCGTTTCCTATAAACTGATTAGGACACTTAATTAATACTTTCTCAAAATACCACTCCTCAGTGTTTATTTATTAATTCCTCATTAGGGATAATTAGTATTCACTAATTATTTACCCCCGTAATTACATTTTTACTTAATAATTTTGGCCCGATAATTAATGAGGATTTACTTTTTCTTTCTTGCCCTTAGAAGTAGTTTAGTGCTAATTCAATTATTACTCATAATATTATTATAAGTAATTATATTATAACATGATAAGGTTAATTAGGCCATGATATACTTAAATTTATTAACCTTAATTAATGTATATAATTAAGTGATAGAGTAAAATTAATTCCTATTGTTTGTAATAAAATCTTCTTGTCTCAAGCATCCCTTTGATCACCTGCACATGCACCACGCTCTACAACCCTAGCCTGTCGCCTCCCCACTTCGACCTCCTTCTCTCAGCCTCTCCATGGCCTTGATGGTCTCGAACCCTGACCCTTCCCCAGACTTCCTCGAAGAAGTCAAAGCTTTCAAGTCGTTGGGTAGTCCCCCCACGCGCCCAACCACTTCCCAATTCGTGAAAAAAATGGAGCATATCCTAGAAGTGGCGATCCCTTTCATAGTAGTATGAAGAAAGGCTCTTTATTTTGCCTCCAGATAACTTGTAGGTCAGTTCATGGGGTTATGGCCTTCACCTCATCAGATTGACCTTTGGATTGAGTGGAAATTGCATCCACTAGTATAGGGATACATGAACCACTTCTTCTGTGGTAAGGGCATCTATATTTTTTAATTTGAGCACAAAGAAGATAAAGATCTCATTTTTATAAATGGCCCTTACTTCTTTGGCCTGAGAGGGTTATACCTAAACAAATGGACCCCATATTTTGACCCATAAAATGGCATTCCCTCAGCTGTATCGGTTTGGGTGAGGCTTCCTCACTTGCCATTTCATTGTTGGGGAGACGAAGTTCTAAAAAGCATCGGTGACACTTTGGGAAAATTCATCGATAGGGATGAACCTAAATCTATTATGTACTCCTATGCCAGGATTTGTGTGGAAGTAGATCTAGAAAAAGGGCTCTTGGAGGCATTCAAGTTAAAGTTAGATGACTAGACCTGCATTTAGAAGCTAGATTATGAGCAACTCCCATTCAAATGCAAGTCATGTCATGAATACGACCATTTTGCTAAAAATTGTCCTAGTAATAAACAAACTCAAGAAGCCGATGCCGCACAACAAGAGGAAGGTTGGAAACAGGTTAGAAATTAATCCAATAATGGAAAAGGACCAGGCTCCGACCCTAGGTCCTCAGGATCGATCCCAATTCTGGGGTCTTCTCCAGGCTCCGACCCTAGGTCCTCAGGATCGATCCCAATTCCGGGGTCTTCTTGTTAAAACCCTCCTATCAAATTCCCCCCCCCAAAAAAATGTGCCCCCAACCCCTCTTTCCCAATCAAAATTCCTTTGAACCTCTAAGTGAATCTTCTTCAAAGAAAAACCCTCCCTCAGTGCCTATGTTGGATCATGTTTCCTTCTCTGCCCTAGCATTGGTCAAAATAGCATAAGAGTCAGACGAAGATGAACCTTCAAAGGAGGACACACAAGAAGTGGAACAACAAGTAAATGAAGAATCCCTATTAAAATCACAACCCAACCAAGAAGTGGAGTAAGGAGAACTCCCCCTTGATAAACCCAGAAAGTTTGTTTGGAGATCAAATAAAGAAGTCAGATAAGAAACATCATCAAAAGAAAAGGCACAAGGTAAGCAATAGTCTATAGAAAATTCCATGCATATTCAACACACAAAGGAGGAACTAAAGGACCTGACTTCGCAACCCATGGCAGTCGGGCCTCCTCCACCCCCCCGTCAATGAATCTCCTCTCTTGGAACTATAGGGGCTTTGGCAACAAATTCAAATCTGAAGCCCTAAGATATCTCAAAACTATGGCCAACCCCTCAGTAATCCTCCTCCAGGAGACCAAAATGGAGGCGTCAATGATCCTAGAAACAACAAAAAGGGTTCTCAAAACCACCACTGGAATAACTATAAGTTCTCAAGGAGCCTCTGGTGGCATAGAAACTCTCTGGGATGATCAAATCTAGACTCTTGAGGTAACTCTAGAAATTCAAAGCCAACTTCTAACTTTTCTTAAAAATAAGGATAATAGTATTGTCATTTCAATTATCAATGTCTATATGCCCAACTCCTACAACAAGAAAACTGCTTGCTGGAACTCCCTTTTCATGCTAAAAAACACCATCAATCTCTCCTCTTGTATAATAGGTGGATATTTTAATACTCACTTTAATCCAAGAGAAAAAAAAGGAGGCAGTAAAATCAGAGACCCCTTCTCTGGAAATCTAATCGATTTAATCACAGATAAGGATCTGCAGGACATCAAGTCATCCAAAGGAAAGTATAGTTGGAACAACATGCGCTATGGCCTCTGCCATATAGCAGCTCATCTGGACCACTTCCTCATTAACAATAATTACCTTCTCTCCCCTCAATAAATCTCCTCCCATATCCTTCCATATGTTGTTTCTGATCACAAGCCAATCTCCCTAAACTTCAAAAATACGCAAAATTTCGGCCCTCTTCCCTTCCGCTTTAATCCTCTCTGGATAAAAAATCCTGCTATCCCTCCAATCATTCAAAATTCATGGTCTTCCCATTTCTATGGATCCCCGAATTATATCTGGGAAAGCAAGCTAAAGGCTGTCAAAATAGCTCTCAAAGAATGGGTTAAAGCTTCCTATATCCCACCACAATAAGAAAGACAAGAAAAGATTGAATAACTTATGAAAGTTCAAGTTCGATTACAAGAAGAGGTAGTCACCGAGACACTTCTGAATCAAGAAAAATAAGCCCACCAACAACTACATCACTCCCTACGCAAAGAAGAAGAACACTAGAGATTGAAGCCCATAAGTATTTGGCTAAAAGCAGGAGACTCAAATACATCTTTCTTCCCTAGACAAGCTCAAACTCGAAGGAAAAAACACAATTACTTCCATTATTTCAAACACTGTCTAACAACTCAAAACCTTTGAACAAGTCAAAGAAGAAGCCTTCCATCACTTCAATTACTTATATCAACAACCAAGCAATGAAGGAACAAATGAAGAAGTTCTAGATATGCTAGCCAATATTCCAAGCATAGTCTCTGGACATGAAAACAATCAATTACTCAGGGAGATAACTGAAGAATAGATAGCCAAAGAAATGTGGGACATGGATCCTGACAAAGCCCCTGGACCTCATGGATTTCCAATCAGATTTTACCGATCCTTTTGGGCCACCATCAAACGAGATTTAAAGAAAATGTTGAATTAGACCCTCCAAAAGCAGAAAATTGGAGGAGCTACAAACTCCACCTTCCTAGATCTCATACCCAAAGATTCCAACCCCTCTAACTTTTCTTGTTTCTGTTCCATCTCCCTTTGTAATTCCTCATATAAAATCCTTACCAAGATCATTTCCAATCGCCTAAAATCCATGCTTTCAAATCTAATCTCATAAAATCAGGGTGGGTTTTTAAAGAACAAACAAATTACAGACAATATCGTGCTAGTTCAAGAGGCCATACATTCCAAAAAAAAAAGCAAAGCCCCAGGTATGGTCATCAAGCTAGATATGGCGAATGCTTTTGATCGTGTCAAACACTCTTTCCTATACTGAGTCCTCAAATCTTATGGGTTTTTTGAAGTATTCATTTGCTGGATCAGGGCCTATACCGGCTTCCCTTGGATCTCCCCCCTTAATAAACAATCGACCTTCACAATTTTTCAAGGCCAGTAGAGGACTCCGTCAAGGATGCCCCCTTTCCCCCTTCCTTTACATCCTACTAGCTAACTCTCTCAGCCTAAAACTAGAAGATGAAAGAAGAAAGGTCAGACTCCCAAGGTTACTTATTGCGAGAGGGGTCAAGGAAATAAATCACTCTCAATTTGCAGATGACACACTTCTTTTTGGGCAACCACTGTAAACATCGCTATTTTCTTTCATAAAGTTCTTGGTTCTTTTCTCTCGGCTACTGTAGGAAAACTAAACTCAGCTAAATGCAGGATCTATGGGTGGAATGTCTTAGGTCATATCAAAGATCAAATTGCCATAATTTTTGGATTCCATATCATCACCACCCGGAACTACTTCAAATATTTAAGAATGCCAATATTTCTAAATTATTATGGTACCTCGGCTTGGAAAGAAGTAATTGACAAAATTATTTCAATAATTCAAAGTTGGGGAGCTCGCTGGCTGAATCCAGCTGGAAAATCAGTGCTTCTCAAATCTGTACTCTCTTCACTCTCCATTTTTTAGTGCTCTGGCCTTCTGGCCCCAAAAGGCACTCTTGAAAAAATTTCTAGAGCTCTCCGAAGTTTCCTTTGGGTTGGAGGGAAAACAAATACCAAAAAATTTGACCTTCTCAATTGGAAACACATTTTTCAACCCCTCAACAAAGGAGGACTTGTTATCATGGATCTTATTCTAATGAACACTTCTTTGGGAGCAAAGCTCGCTTGGCGTCTTATCACAAGAACTACAAAATGGTGGAAAACAACACTAATAGCCAAATATTTCAACTCCTCAAGGTTACATTTCTTTGATGTCCCCCCTTCCTCTCTCCCTAGTTCCCCTATTTAGCGCCTCCTAAAACATGCCTTCCCCCTTATTAAATCAAAACTCTCTTGGGCCCCAGGAAATGAAGCACACATAAACGTCTGGACTGACCATATCTTGGATTTAGATCCGTTGAATAGTCAAGAGTCTGTCCACCCTCTAAAAGACTAGTGCTATTCATAGGACCTCCTCCTTCTCAAGGATTTCTGCCACTGGAACTCTGATGGGGACTGGACAAACTGGAAACCATCGAACACTCCTGACCAACCTCGACTTCTAATCTCCACCTTTTTCAATAATTTAGCCGGATGTGCTCCCTCCCATCAGTCCTTACCCGAATCCTGCAGTTGGGGCTCCACAATCTTTTCAGTCAAAGCTGATTATTCACTCTAGCAATCTAAATACCAGGGTCCACCAATCTCCAAAATTTGGAAAGAAATTTGGTCCGGTCCTTCTCTGCCTAAAGTAAACATATTATTTTGGTTGATGGTCCATGAAAAAATTCTAACATCAGAAAACCTGCAAAAAACGTGGAATTCAAGGCCCCTCACATTGTCCCTTTTGCCTCTTAGCCTCCAAATCTATTTCCCATCTTTTCCTTGAGTGCCCCTTCTCTTCTCAAATTTGGAAACTCCTTTACCTCCCTCTCTCTCATCCCCCCCCTCACCCCAAGAATTGGAATGATATTTTCATCTCTTGGAAACAAATATATGTTGGCAGCTTCAAAAGCAAGAAACAATTCACTCTCCTCTGGAGACAAGTCCCCACAAGTTCGTCTACTGGGAACTTTGGCTTGCTCGTAACCAGGCCATTTTCAGTGAGAAGCTTCCACTCCTACAATGCATATTAGCCAAAGTATGTGGATTAGTCTCTAAAGTATTCATGTCCAAAGCAATCAAATTTGATATGACAGGCAACCTGGAGTAGAGTGAATAAGATTGGATCAAATCTATTCTAGGACCCCCCCCCCCCCCCCCCCCCACAATCCACCCCTCATCCCCAAAACGAGAAAATAAAAGGCAAGGCTGACAATTACACCTCTGTGATAATGAATTTCCCCAATGGCAAAGACAACAATCCTCTTGAATTCTTTTATTTGACGGAGCTGCAATAGGTAATCCAGAGGCGACAAGTGTGGTGGGAGTCATTTTTGCCCGTGATGGACAAAATATTGCAAATTACTCTCAGGGAATGGGGAAGACCACTAATAATAAAGTGGAAAGTCTTGCTGCATACATGGGACTCCAAATTGCACATTCAAGAAACATCCAATCCCTCACTGTTCTTGGAGACTCTAAAATAGTAATAAGGGATCTCCTTGGAAACTCAATCTCTTCCACTCAATTCTCTAGTGGTCTTCACTCACGAATTAAAACTCTCAAAAGAAAATTTTCCAAGATCCACTTCTTCCATATCCTCCGCACTTAGAATCAAGAAATTGATTGGTTAGCTAAATCAACAAAGTCTATAGAACATGGTCAACTCTTTATCAACCAAAACTCCTCTCATGCCTAGCTTCCTTAACTATCACCGTCTTTGACGGCTCCCCTTCACAATTTTGGTCCTATCCTCTTCGAACTCTAACTCATACCTACCCCCCTCCCTTTTTCCCATCCTCCCTGACTACTGCCTTCCCCCCCTCCCAC
>ML776828.1:551928-613023 GCA_009831015.1 Picea engelmannii | reverse complement strand
CCTCGGCATGTGGCTCCTCCTCACGACCACGTGCCTCCCCTCTTGCTCCTTATTCCATCTCCTCCACTTCTCTTCCCTCTTATTAACTCCTTGGCACTTCATTCGTACTCTATGATGCCTCTCCCAACTTCCATGGCGTCACTTCCCCCACTCTTCTCTGTGCTAGTTCTCATTGGCTCGCGGGTAATTTTGGTTCCTTGTTCTATCAAATGTGTGCAGATGCTCCCTGTCTCACAATTATGGTTAATGTTTCATCCCCATTCCAATCACTTTTTGCACTTCTACTGCGAAATCCAAGACAACTCACTTATGAGCTCTCTCACTATCGTGTGGTGGAGATCCAGAGCCCCTTGCACTTGCTTGCCCTGCATCTAAGAGGAATTGAAGGAGAAATTTCTCTCTCTGCGTTTGGATGTCAGGCGTGCAGAAGAACGAACAGACTCTCATCTCATATAATTTCAAAGGGAAAATCAGGGGTTACGGGATGAAATAGCCAATTTGCAGGATCAATTACATCAACAAGAAATCAGGCATAATCGAGAGCTTGCAATTGCACTTTGTGGGATCAACAGGAATACTAGGAAAATTGGAGAAATGGCATAACAAATGGTAAATCCTTTAAACCATCCTCAACATCTAGTGAATTCCAATGATTTGGTAGGGTCAAGGCTTCTCTCAACCTTCCACTTAGTAGCAAGCAACGAGCACCCTCTGGTACCTCCTGCGCCAATGATGGTTCTAGTCTGGCCGAATCCAGGAGAAAGAATTCATCACCTAGATGCTAATCCAAAAACATATCCAGTAAATATCGAGGAGGACCCAACAATTTTCCAAAACTATCAGACAGGTTTTTGATGAATTGCAATTTTTTGCTAATTTTGTTTACTTATGTAGTCATTTTTACATGGAAAATTAGTAGCTCCTTTTGGACTGGTTTCACCAGCATAATTAGTATACAATAGACAATCAATTTTCTAGGAGAAGAACACAGATTCCATTACTCTGCTTTATGTAATTCGGGGAAGTTAATATTTCTTTTTTAATATAAAATCTCAATCGTTTTTGTTCAAAAAAATAATGTATATAATTCACTGCCCCCCAACACACAACTTCGTACCGAATTTCACGTAACACACAAACACACACACACACACACACACACACACACATATATATATATGGAAAGGAAAGGAGCACTTAGGGAACATTTACTATGAACGTTTACACACAAATCTGTCCAAGAACTTGTTGAGCACATTATTCATTAAGCACATGAAGGTGGTTGGTGCATTTGTAAGCCCAAATGGCACCACCACAAATTCATAGTGCCCATATCTTTTCCTAAAGGATGTTTTGTGGATGTCTTCATCCTTAATCCGAACTTGATGGTATCTAGACCTCAATTCAATCTTGGAGAAAATTGTAGCACCCCTTAACTGGTCAAACAAGTCATCAATTCTTGGTAAGGGATACTTGTTCTTAATTGTCATCTTTTTGAGTTTCATGTAGTTGATGCACAACCTGAGTGTGCCATCCTTCTTCTTAATAAAAAATGTTGGTGCTCCCCAAGGAGACACACTAGGCCGGATGTAGCCTTTGTCTAACATCTCCTTCAATTGTAATTTGAGTTCGACTAGCTTCGATGTACTCATTCTATAGGGTGCTTTAGACATTGGCACCGCTTTGGGTACAAGTTCTATTGAGATATCAATATCTCTTCTTGGAGGTAGACCTGGTACCTCTTTTGGAAACACATATTTATATTCTATCAATATAGGATGGTCCTCTAGGCTTGATTTACCGTCCTCAACATAGTTCAGTACTTGTATTGCATACAAAGGACATCCTTTTCTTCAATACCTTTTCAATTGAAGGGCTAATATTAGTCTCATCGAGACATGCTTTGAATTCTATGTAGGGTCCTTTGTTTCCCTTCCTCATCTTCACACTTTAATGTTTTATTATAATAGTCCAACTTGTATTTATGGGAATCCAACCAATCCATGCCAATCAACATGTCATAAGAGCCTAAAGGGAGTAAGTTTAGGGTTTCTTAGGTAGACAATCCATTCATAATGAATTGGCATGATGGTATGACTTCCGTTACTTTCTTTTTGTTCTAGTGGCTAGCTGTACCAACCATGATTTAACATGTTTTACTTGTTGCAGTGTACATTTCTCAACAGTTTGAGGGGAAACATAACTCAAATTAGAACTAGGTTCAATTAAAATGGAAACAATATGGTTGGAAATCATACCTTCCATCTCCACCACTGAAGCTTGGTGGTCAACTTGTCTATTATCCAGGTCTGCATAAATTTGTGGCATGCTCCTAGCCACATAATTGACTATGGTAGCTTCCTAGATGTTGCATACCCTCTTATTGTTTTATTGCCGATGTGGGAAGTCCCTCAATAAATGTTCTTCTCCACATCCCCGACATTTCAGTGTCTCTCTCTTTGTATTATTAGTCTTTCCCAGGGCTAATCCAAATGGATTATTTCAACTCCAATATGGAAAATTTTGGTGATACACACTCTTAGTGGGAAGACTCATCTTAGATATTTTCCCATGACTCTTAAATCTGGAGGATTTAAACCCCTTCTTCTTGAATCCCAAATTACTTTTCTTCTTTCAATCCTTATGGGGTTCTGCCTTGTTCTTGAATTGCTCATAGCAATACCTTGACTTCCGAATAGTGTCTTCTAAAGTCTTAGGTTCATCAAACTCAATTCTGTCTCGAAAGGACAAAGGCAACCCACTAATGAATTGTTGCATCTTCACCCTTTCATCCTTTATGTAGGGAACATACCTCATCAACTTGAGAAATTTGTTGATATATTCATCTATGGTGAGCTTTCCTAGCTTGAGTTCATAGAACTCCTTAGTCTTTTCATCATAGTACCTTTCAGACATGTACTTCTTCTTAAAGTATTTCTCAAATTGTTTCCATGACAAGTCCTTCTCATGAATCCCCTTCACATTCCTAAGGTCCTCCCACCAAATGGAGGCCTTTCCATTCAAGTTGAAAATGGCTATTCAAGCCTTTAAGTTTTTTAAAGTAGTCATGGACCATGAAGTACTTCTTTAAGGCAAGCAACCAAACTTCTTCTTCTCCCCCCTTTTCAATTTCTCCATCAAAAGTGGGTGGTTTGGATTTCTTAAATTCTTCAAGGTCATGGCTCTTGGAATGTTTCCTCCTCTTTCTTCTCCTTTGAGAATGTGAATTGGTCTCACTACTAGACAATTCATTGGAGCTATCGGCTCCCTCACTAGAGGATTGTTTAAATGAATCCTTAATGTTATCATGTCTCTTGGCTCCATGTTGGGCCTTCTTTGAGGTGTTTGTCCTCGTGTTGATATTTTTAGGGCCATACTTTTGTATCTCAGGTGGACTTTGGGTTTTCTTAGTCTGATGTATGTCCACATTACTGGTTGCTGGTCCATGTTGCAACTAGATTTGTATGTCTGACATGCTTTGCACAAAACTGCATTTATTTCAATTTTCTTTTCTTGTTTTTTAATGAGCCTCTCATTGTCTTCTTTAAAACTTTGTAATTCTTCCACGAGGCTTCATACAGTTTCAACCAAATATGGAGGGGTTTCCACCACTTTCCTTTCATCAAACTCTTCTTCTCTATTATGGGAGTTCTCTCCCATCTCATGACATGTCACCATTCTTTATGTCGTAGTTTTCCTTGGTATCCACTGATTGTTTATGTGCTGATAACAACATTTTCTGTTAGTTAATTATCCACTAATTTATAAACAACACATGTAATTTTGTAAGATGAAATCAACTTCATCATCTAGGATATAAAAACAACATACAGTTCAAATTTAAACATGTAAAAACATCATAATGTGTCATTCCACTTTTCAGTAGTAAAGTTTAAATATGCTCTTATGGATAGGGTAGGGTAGGGTAGGGTGTCTCCCCCATTAAATGATCTCTAATAAAATTTACTCGACTCTTTCATGAGACCAAGCAAGCCAAGTGTTATTGTCTACTCTGATACCACTCTATCACACTCCCAATCCCCTAAGCATTCTTTTAGGAGATGGGGCATTAAAAATTTCCTTCCCAAACTATCTCAAATATTCTCTATCAAAGCTCCATCCTCTTTTGCTCGTCAAGAGCTTTCCAATGACGACAAATTCGCTCAGAATTGAGCTCTGGAATGAAAGTTATGACCTTCTGAAGTTCTCGAGTTTACATAGGAAACATCTCTCTTACTACCACGTGGCATCCGCGTGACATCTCATTTTTCACGCCAACTAACGTGGAGACACTCTGGTCCTGACGTGGCACTAGCCTAGCCTTCCACGGTGGAACTTCATTCCATGCAGGCCTACAACCATCGTCACTCAAACCTTCTCCCGATGCACTCTTTGCTTACCTCCACTGGATATGGTATCGAAGAATATTCCCTCTCGATACCATCCATTCAGAGTTTGAGCAGTTCATGCAGTCTCACTACCCCGAACCCAAGGTATTGAGGAATATTCCTTTCTCCTCGATGGATGGTATTTATGCACTTAATATATCTCGACTGACGGTTTAGATCCATTCGACGCCTAAGATTTACCTTCCCTACTAGACCCCACTCAACTCGTCAACCTGTTAATAATGGACATTTGTCGTCCTAAGGGTGTCCCAACTGCCTTGCTGGCAAGCCGTGTCATCCATGACGTCAATACTCTGTCTCTTGACATGAAATGTGGATTAGTATCCACTTGCCACATGGACCCATCACAACTTACCATGTCACCATAGGGTGCATAGGCTCGCTCGGCCATATATTGACATTTTTTCATTTCCTATAAACTGATTAGGACACTTAATGAATAATTTCTCAAAATACTGCTCCTCGATATTTATTTATTAATTCCTCATTAGGGATAATTAGTATTCACTAATTATTTACCCCCGTAATTACATTTTTACTTAATAATTCTAGCCCAATAATTAACGAGGATTTACTTTTTCTTTCTTCCCCTTAGAAGTAGTTTAGTGCTAATTCAATTATTACTCATAATATAATTGTAAGTAATTATATTATAACATGTTAAGGTTAATTAGGCCACGATATACTTAAATTTATTAACCTTAATTAATGTATATAATTCACTGCCCCCTAGCACGCAACTACATATCGAATTTCACGTAATTAAAACATATTGGGAAAGGAAAGTAATTAAAACATATTTAATATTATATGTTATCCCAGGTAATCCCAACCTCCTTCACATGCAACATTGTATTTTTACAACCTTATACATTCAAATGAAAATACCTAGAACTCTTCGAAGTCATGCTCTAAGCACTTCAAAGTTGTACTCTGACCCTTTGGAGCCATGCTCCACAACCCTCAAGGTTAACTCCGAGAAGGGTCAACTCTTAGAAGGTCTTGAAACTTGCGCTCAATTATTTTATATATATTAAATTTATTACATCAACTCAGGCCATCACCCCAAGGTCTTTGCTTTTGAACGCATGTATTCGCCTCATTTGTCTGACAACCAATCACAAAAGATGAATGATTAATATTATGATATATTTAAACTTTACCACATCCATGCCATCACTGTGATGACTTCAGACCTTGTTTAGGTGCTCTCTTCCCTTCACTTCAAATGATCAACTCTGAAATCCAATTACGAATGGGCCTAAGTTAATATTTAATATTGTATGGTTTAAAATCCATTGGCCATCACACTATGAACGTTGGCTCTCTTCTCTGTGGTCCGACGGAATGTAAATTGTAATAATAATAAATATATATTTATTTACATATTTCCGGGTTGAGAAAATAAGAGGATTTATATAACACTAGGTAACCTAAACATTGATAAATAAAAACACCCTAATAATCACATTCCTTTAGGAGTGTTAAACTACCTGTGCAAAGCATGAATTCAATAGTTAGGAAAAATATGAGCATCATTAAAACGTTTGCACAAAAGGGGACGACTTCAAATTTCCATCACTCATGCACCAAGTAGAAAATTTCTGGTTTGTAAAAATAATAGTTTACAACCTTTTTATTCAAATATTAGAGCATTTAAATGACACCTCTGGAATTTTACCAGAGTTTACCAGTCTTTACCATTTGTTTAAAAATTTGCCCAAGAAACCTATAAATGCCTACACAGACACACACATATTCGAGCAACGTTTATTTGTTCAAATTATTTTTCCATATATATATATTTCTTGGAAGTGAAGTTCTCCATGGTAAAATAATGGTTTTTACCAGGGATTACTAATCACCTAATTACATGCATTTCTTTCCTATTTTCGAGAAAAAATACTAAGTCCAAATCTTTCCCCTTTAGACACTAACTGTGTAATTCCTAGTAAGTTTTGTTTCTTACCAAATCCAAATGAGATTTAATCATTCATAATGGTTTAATTCTAAATTCATTTTACTTCACATTTGGAAATTGGGTTTTGTATTTTCCACTCTTTCCTCATACTAACTTTTAAAATACTTTACTCCTTGTTAGCATTTGAACTATTTTTCTAAGGCCCAAACATCATTATTTTATCCTCTAAATGTTCTAGCATATAAGCTTCAGGAAAAACTAATAGATCATGATCATTCTTATGTACAAGTTAGCCTCTTTCTTTTCATATTTTCTGTAGAGGTTCTAACTGTTTAATTGTTCTTACTAGAGAAGAAGATGGGATGAACAACTAGATCAATATCAACATTCTCATCCAGAAATCCTCTTTTGGAATATATACAATCAAGAAGTAAGTAGGTAAGTCAAAATGAAATTCAGCTGAAACATGCTCACATTTTCACCTAAATTTCTCAGGCCATTTTAACAAAAGACTGAATTTACTTTGTTCTAAAAAACACATACTATAAAATTTCTGAACTCAATGATGCATAAGTGTGGCTATAAATACTTATCTAGGAGATTAAAAGAGATGTAATTGTTGAAGGGTGTGCCACCTTCCACCCAACCATAGGCATATCTTCTCTTGGTGTCTTCTTAGCTGGCTACCCCCTAGCCAGAATACGATGCCATGAGAGAGATTCTTCTTATGTTCAACAAACATCAAGAGAAAAAGGTTATTCTCCTTATCCCACAGGAACTAGGAAGTCCAGTATTCTATCCACCAAGCAAGTGGGCTTGCTGTGATTGCTCACTCAATCCCTAAATTTCTCTATGGCCCCATTTATCAGCTTCATTATAAAAATTCTTCCCAACAGTTCCTGTACCCAGAACAATTTATTTCCTTAGTGCTCTCCTGAACCATAGAGTTGCACACACTCTTATTCTTTAGAAATGGTCCCCCATACCCATTTGTGTGCTTCTCATGCCTTCTATCCACGATTTTCCTCTTGTTTCTTTCCTTCTACAACAAGATTTTGTGTGTTCATTTCCCAATTCGCGGGTCATATCAAGAAGTTTCCTCATGGGGTACTCTACCCATATCCTCTATGACTCTTGACGAAGACTTCCCAAATACTAGCTTGACTGGTAATTAATTTCTTTAGGACAAAGGACTATTTTAGGTTTGGACATGCTAAATCCACCAGAGTACTGGTCTGGTAGGGGTCATCTCAACCATTACGGGTTTCCCCTCACCATCCTCTCTCATGCATCATAATCTTAATTGACAACAACTTGAACAATTGTTCAAAAATATCCATTTTTATTTAATAGCAGAAAACATTTTCATTACCTTCTTCACAAATTTTCATCATTATCCAAAATCCACACATAGCAGTCTTGTCAATAGTTATTTTGTCATAACATACTTATGTTTACAAGCTAGGGGAAACATGGGTGTTACATACAGTTCCAGATTTGAGGAAGACAACCTTACCCATGAGGATGTCATCAATCTCTTAAAGTCTTCATCATCCAACCACAATTGAACGACTTTTAGAGGAGTTGGAGGGGATGTTGATCATGGCTTCCACTATAAAGAGATGGTACAAAGGTCATAAATCCCACCATCCTCCACCTTAGATTTGAATCTGAAACCAATTTCCAAGAGTGACTCAGAGACTAGGAATCTGTCCAGTCTCTTTGCTACATCTTCACTTCCTGTTATGAAGTTACTCAAGTTGGAGTCATCTTTGCGGGTTTAGGTCTACTGGATGAGATTTATCAAGGAAGAAAAGAAAGAAAACCCTCTGGCAATATTCTCTAGAGTTTGCCCCCACACCTATCTGAGAGAAAGAGTGAAGTTCATATCTTCTCCTATCAGTGACATGGGGTCATTAAAGACATTTGTAGATTTCAATTCTTCCTAGAAAGGGACTCTATCAGAGTAAGGACCGTAAATGTTGACAACTGAAAATGAAAAATTAGTATATTTATGTTTAAGTTTGACATAGATAGATGTCCGGACAAAAGAATAAGATAAATCCATAAAGTCAGGGCTCCATCTTGTGAGGATCTCGCTCAACATTCCCTCAACATCTACTGAGTTGAAATACCCGTTTCTTAACCAAGAACTCACAACCTTCATGGATTTTTCTCCTAAAGCAAGATTATATTCAGCTCGAGGCTCAGGAGTAGCCTCTTGAGGGCTAGTTTTTCTGGGAGGCCCCAACCCCTTTGACGTCAAAGGAAATAAGCATCATCCAACTTGGGGGGTAGGGTGCTCCCTGATCTAAGGGCCATGGTAATTGTGGATTGGGTGCCTTTTAGAATTTTGGTTGTCACCTTTTCCTTAGCCTTTAACATATACAACTTTCTTCTGGCCTATGAGACAAGGGGGGATATACTGATAGTATTCCATTTGAGGGACGATCACTTTAGGGTGATTTTACAAGCACAAGGCATAACCTTTTTTTGGAGGAGAGGAGGGATTCTAAACTAAAGGGGAAGGGGGACAAGAACTCTTAAAAAATTCATTTAGGGGAACCAAGGTCAAAGAAGGGCAGAGGGGGCGGGGAGAAGGGAGGTAGAGGGCACTATGGCGTTTTCTCCATATGGATAGACAAGAGAAGAGGGGTGAGGGGGCCCTTTTTGGGATGCTTTCACTCAAGGGGAGGTGAGGAAGGATAGAAGTGACCTGAACCTCACCTACAAAGGGGTCTTCGCGGGCATGGGAAGGGAGGAGGGGGAAAGGAGACCAGGGGGGATCTCAACTTCAACCTTTAGAGAAATTTTCAGAACCAAGTCGAAAGAAGGATCGGTACCAGATTTCGGGAGTTAAAATTATGTACTTGACTGTGAGACACAGAGGGCCAAGTCCCCCATAGTCGTGCTTGTAGCTACCACCTTTTCCGGGCCAATGTTGACTTTTGCATTTTTTCTGTCCACTGAGACTACTTCCAAAGGGTCCTTCCTTCCAATTGTAAATTTCCTTTACCATACCTTTGATGGGGAATGACCCAAAGGTGAAAAGCTTGTGCACTGAGCATGAATGTGCTCTATTTCACGGTAGCCGTGGCATCGAAAAGGTAGCTTCCAATAGTCTACCCTTTGATGCCAGGTTAAGTCCTCGAAATATAATTCAATGCTACCCACTAGACCTTCCCTAACCTCCACCTCAATTTGGATCTATGCCCAACGATGATCCTTTTTGGAAGCCCAGTTTGGCTCAAGCCCTACAAAAGAACCCAACTTATTGCCAATGATCTCAAGCGCTTCCCTTGTCTAGAAGGCTAAGGGTAATGAAGGAAAAATTGCCCAAACCTTCATAAGGGCCACTGTCTCCCTAACATGATCAAATTCCACTATCTATACTTTTAGAGTTAGCCGCGATGACCCCCGTATCCAATTTCTCCGAAGCATCTCTGCACAGTCTTCTTCAAAATGTAATAGAAAATAATTCCATCCCTTAGCAAACACATGGGCCTCTAGAGCATAGCCAAGTAGTGACTTCCATTATTGATTTATCCACTTATGGAGGGCCATCTCTCCTGCATTATTTCCACTAAACCGACCTACCAACATCTTACCAACATAGGAAGTAATTTCTGCAACGACAATGTACTTGCCAACTACCATCCTTGCCGGGCCACGTTTCTCCCGTATGCACTTTAGACCCTTCCTCGGTCTAGAATCCACTGGGTCCTGGACAAGAAATCTTCTGTGGACAACCTCCACTTGATTCTCCGAAATGATTTGAGACTTTCCAGAGAGAACCACCTCCGTTTTCACATGCTCAAAAGGCCTAGAAGGGAAAAGCTCAGATGGAAGAGATCTGCCATCTTTGTGATTTTTGAGTCAACAAAATGACACATTAATTCTAGAATTTTCCGTTGGAGGATTTCCTTCCTTCACTTGTTCAAAAGGAGTATTGTAGCCCCCGAAACTTGACTCAAAATTCGAGCAAGGGAGGAATATGGACAGTTCCCTTCTTTCCAAAAATTCTTCCTGCATTAAAAAGCGCAGTCACATGATGGGCTCGCGTCATAATCCGTCGCGTCAAGTTCTGAGGACTCCATATGTCCCATCAGGTACGCCTATCCGCAGAGGATCTTGGGGCTGACAAAGGCAGAATAGGAAGGATTGTCGGTAAATTAGAGGGGCCTGGAAAGGACAAAAAAAGATTGAAAAAAGGAGAGGGGGAGGAAAGGTGGGCCTATGGCCCTTGCACTTGGTTTTATTGATCAATTTTTTTTTTCGTGGGGGCACATTGGATACTTAGAAAATACCTTTAAAATCTTGTTTGAAGTCAAAATTATAAATGATTTCTTATATATAAAATAAAAATTGTTTTTAAATTTTTAAATCTTAAATAAAAAATATTAAATTAAATTTATAAAAATTAGTTAAGCACAATCTTTGTTTCTAATTGAATATTAATAATATACCATCATATAATATATTTTAAAACACAAACACACACACACATTCAACTAGGGACTCTGAACATCTTCATCCCCCCTGGTTCTCAGCTTGATCTGTAAGCCTGTAAGAACCTTTTTTGCAACAATTTTGATCTTTTGAAGATTCATGTTTATATTCAAATTATGAAAAAACAACAGAATGTATTTATGTATTATAGAAGACTTAGTTATTAGACAAATAGTTTGAAGATACATGTTTTCATCATCTTTTCAGAGTTTTGTATCTGTTGTTGCTCATATACAAACAAGAATGCCAATGACATCTGTTGATGTAATTTTGTTATCTATAATAAAATTACATGCTTTGTTCCTCCGAATATATATATATATATATATATATATATATATATATATATATATATATATATATGAGACCCCCTTGTTTGTGGGACAAGGGACCACCTTCGCCCAATGACAATGATCATCCAAAAACAAGTTAAGCTAGATTATTGTATTGATGGAATACAAGCGTTTAAGGATAAATGAAACAATACATATAAATGTGAAAAGACTTCAAGGGTGATTAAAAGTTTTGAATTTGATAAGCCATTAGTATGTTGAAAAAAAGTTTTGAAGTAATCTCGATGCGCTTTTATAATTTTCAAGTTAAAGTTATTCCTAAAAATCGTCAAATCTATAGCTTAAAACTTGGAAGTAGTAATTTGGGTGCTTTATAATTTTCAAGTTAAAGTTATTCCTATGGATCGTCAAATCTATAACTTTTGTCGGTGTCATCGAATATTTCCAAAGCTAATTGTCATGGGTGCATGGATTCTTGCCTTGTCATAAAAATCTATTGTATGTGGTCGATACAATGGAAATGTTGGGTACACAAGAAACACAACACATGAGTAGCCAAGTACGAGAGACACGTAGCCAGGTAGTGTTCTAATATTTTCAACACCTTGTATGCGAGACACTTAACATAGGAGTGGGAAGCTGCACCACACCTTGGGTGATGGTAAAATTATAATCCTTTATTAAACTATGTTCTTTTATGGCTCTGTAATATCTGACATAGTGTAAATTCATTGTGAAACAATGCCTATTACACAACACACTATCTTGCTCCATTCGTTAAGGTCTTGGATGAAGAATTCAATATGTAATTTTTTCCTAATTTGTGGTATTTGTTTTCATGTGCTCATTTGAGGTTAGTCAAGATATCACAAAATGAATTTCTATTTCTATGTGGAATCCATTGGAATCCTATTGCATTTTGGACAGATCGCTAATGCAATGTTTAGTTCACAGTATTTATTGCAGAAATTGAATTTCAACATTGTAAAACTTACATGTAGTTATAAGGTGGGGTGTGAAAGTTTTGGAGAGAATTTTGGGGAAAGCAGTGGAAAAATTTCTTTTAGGGATAGCTTCAACGTGGAATTGACATAAAACATTAGCTTATCAAACATAATGAAGCAGTCGTGTTCAAATCTAACGAATTCTGATGTCAAGGGTTTTGGAAGAGATGTTGAAGTGTTAGAGCAGGATTTGGAAGGGTGTAATTTTGATTGTAAAAGCGAGGGCCTCTTCTGGAGGCAATGAGAGAGTTGCTTCAAATTGATTTCAAGGACATGGAATAAGCTCTACATAATAGCTCCATGTTTGAGGAAAAGGAGGCTCAAAAGATTTCCGAAGCAACAATTGCGGTGAGGGACAATGCTGTAGAAACCTTGAAAGAGGCTAATGAAACGACGACCATGATTCAGGTTAGTGACAATGTTAGGGGCTAATATTCCCTATTTTGCTAATTTGTAATTCAAAACGAATGTTCACCTAAAATTTATATTAATTCAAATATTGGATAAAATTTAGCAGTAAAAGTATAGAAAATATTTACAAATTTAAACATTTATACAAAATTCTGGTTGATATTTTGAGAATAATAAAGATTATCCACTTTTGCACTAAAACTATGTGAAGTCCTTGTAAATTTAAAAATTTTCAGGTATGTTGCAACATTTGTAAGATAATTATGGTTCCTTAAAATTTTCCTTGGTTCATGTTTTGATTAAGGAGGAAGTGGAAGCACAAGAGGTTGTTACATACCTATGTTTAACAATGTCGGTTGTCATATAAGTATATATCAAGGCATCCTTCCCAGCCTCTTCCATAACACCTACAATTTTGTCTACAATTTACAATGAAAACAATTCATTCAAAAACTTAATTGGAGAAAACATAAAAGGAAAATAAAAAGATATTCAGGCACTGCAAGAGTCGAGTGAAACAAGACGAATTTCCCTAGTAGGGTTCTGAAAATCTTTTTGCCAACCTTGTATTGATTCACGAAATTTCTTAATACACTGCTTGCTATGTTATTTAATCCCTTCATCACATTCTCACTAATATTCTCTATGGCCATTGTTATCCTTTTAAATCCAGTGCATATACCCACACAAAATAAGATGAATAGTGGGAAACAATTAGTGAAAGAGTGGTTATTACCTTACAAAAAACCTACTCAGAAAAGGAATTCAATGCAGCATTGAAAAAAAAGTCTCCTTAAATTACATTAACTTGCCTTTGAATGCTTCTCACGAATGTAAGATTGATCTCTCCACTCTTCATTAAATGCTTAGGCTCGCAGTTGCCTTCCATGCGATTAATGAGGAGTTTCCCACCTTTTTGCAAGTTATACCAATAAGCACTACTACAAAAGAAATCCCTTCACCAAGTGCCTTGTGCCCACAATTAATGTAGCCTTAACTACAAAGTTGTTGTAGCCTTCGCCACTAGATCATGAAGAGTCTATGTTCACTAAAGAGGAATCGTTGAATTGGGATTGTTTCTCAAGTAATTTGTCCAAGAATAGAAGAATACTTTTTTGCAGGAAATGAGACTAAATAATTCAATACTTCTGTTGAAGCACCCTTTGACAATATTACAATATCGTTGGTATCCTGAAGGCCTCCACATCTTTCTACAAGAGTGAGAATGTGCAATAGAAGGCAGGTAAAACAACCTGATAATAAGATATTGTAATGTGCAAATCCTTCATGGATCTACTCAACAAAAAGTCACACTCTATCCTAAAACTCCAATGCATTAGTCTGACATGGTCCATTGTAGTCTAAATAATTATGAATAATTACAGAATCAAGTGTTATTATTTCCTTCAGGTGTTACTATTATTTTCTTCAAGTGTTATTATTTCCTTCAGGTGTTAGTCTAGTTGTAGCATTATTTCCTTCGGCCCCACTCCTTTGAGTGAAGTTCACAATGTAACACCCCAAGGCTGAGCCCCTGCTGAATTGTAATTATGTTTATAGGCTGATGGTCCAAGTGTTTATAAGTTGAATACTTATATGTTTATTAGGCCGGAGAGCCTAGATGCTTAAGGCCATGAGCCTGATTTTTGTATATGTAAATGCACATATCATTAATAAAATTACACTGGTACGTGTAGACCGACCACAAAGAAAGAGTTATGGGGGACTAACCTCCACTAGGTAGGGTAAGGGAGGGGGCTAAGTGTCTAGGACTAGGGTCTAAGATAAAGGGCTTACCTATAAGGGAATAATATTTTATTATTATTTACGAAAGGCTATGGTTGACATAAGCCGTGTTGTCCTAAGTTCCTGGGAAAGGGGAACGATTGTTAAGTGGAGCTCATGCAGCTTCATGAAGACATGTGTCAACTTGGGCGCATGCAGTTTATAGATGGGAAAGATAGCTCGTTGGGGGTTCCTCCTCACCATTCTTACGACCCTCTCTTGATCGCAAGTCTTCCACCCTACCTGATTCACCCACTGACTCACGTATTGAGCCATCATCATCATCATCATCTCTGTATCTAGCACACACCTTTAGAATCCTACAGTGGTACTTGAGTTATCCCGTGTGTCTCCTGTGAAGCCTGACGCACCTTGTAACTGCCTAAGCCATGTTGTGTCTTAACTATTGGTCGTTGCAGCCACATAGTTCCTTGAATGAGTGTGGCTTGCTTCCATCGTCTATTCTTTATTGAGCTTTGTTGTTGCCATCACCTTTTCGGAAATTGACTTAGAAGCTGGACTGAAGAAGCAGGTTGTCAGGCACGTGGTTTGAAGAGGCGGGTTGTTAGGCCCGTGGACTGAAGAAGCATGTTGCCAGGCCTGCAAGGAACTCTCTCAAGGTGAGAGAGGTTGTTGGGGAAGTGTTTTCCTAGAGGGATCCCAATTGCATCCATAGTGCTCGGAGAATTCCTATCTGACCTGTTGTTGAAGCCCTATAAGGGAAGTGGGGAAACCAAAGGAATGTTGAGAAGAGAAGGAGCACACTCCCTGGGGTGGGACAACCATGTGGGGAATGAGAGGCTGTAGGCTGCTAGTGTGAGCTAGCCCTGGAAGATAGCCCTTCCTGTTGACCTGTGCGACTTTCCTGTTGCCCTTGCCAAGCCTAGGAATCCCTTGCCCGATGGAGTTTAGTCCCAGCTCGGGGGTGACCCACTACTGAGCGTGATGATCAACGTGGTCTAAGGCTGGGAGGTTCGTGGAAGGTCTGCACGCAGTTGGTGGTCATCTATTGAAAGATAAGTACCAAATATCTATTTATTGTGTGTTGGGTAATTGTACATGTTTTATAACTTGATGAGTAATGCCTAGATATATCATATATGCCATATGTGTAGGCTTACTGTTATTTCCGCATTAATCTGTGTATGGTTAGAATATTTCGTCTGTATGCATATAGTGTTAGCATGTTTTTAATGATTAATTCTGCATGAATAAGTGACATGAACAAAATGTTGTAACTGTTAGGTTGCGTTAGATATGCACACATATAAATTTACAAAATGGTATCAAAGCTAAGAGAGATGTTCAGGAAGTGACGTTGCCTGACCTGTTGGTGGCTGGGGACATTACAAAATGGTATCAGAGCTAGGTTTCAACACTGAGCATGGATAGGCCATGTTAGTGGAAGCTGAAGCAAAAGTGTTAGAAAATAATTGTTGTCGAAATGAACAAAACTCAAGTTCAGAGCCCATGGTTTCTACTCGGAACCTGGATGAGACACGAACAAGAAATTCGGCATAGAAAGTCCAGAGAATTTTGAGTTATAGAGTGCCAGAAGGGCGTTGAAAGAATACTTGGACTATGTTCGAAAACACAGGTGGTGTAAGAAGTTTAAGAAATAGCCACAGAGAAACAAATCACAACATTCGTTGTGTGGGACATTAGATCTGGGCGAGAGCAAGATAAGTCGTCAGATCAAGTGAAGATTATTTCACGACCGTTAGATCTCATTGAAGGGAGATCGATGATGGGGAACCATTATGGAAATCACGAAGGAAATTAAAGCATGAGCAATTTAAGACTCCTCAATCCCTCAGGATTGTTGATCTTGCTCGATCAACAGATCAATGATGGATATCAATCCCACTACGGACGAGCATCTTCACATTGCGGAAATCGTGAAGGAAATTAAAGCGTGAGCAAGTTGAGACTTCGCAATCCCTCAGGATCATTGATATTTCTCGATCAACAGATCAACGATGGATATCGATCCCACTACAGATGAGCATCTTCGCATTGCAGAGATCGGGAAGGAAATTAAAGCGCGAGCAAGTTGAGACTCCACAATCCCTCAGGATCGTTGATCTTGCTCGATCAACAGATCAACGATGGATATCGATCCCACTATGGATGAGCATATTCAAATTGTGGAGATCAAGAAGGAAATTAAAGCGTGAGCAAGTTGAGTTTCCACAATCACTCCTGGCCATTGATCTTCACAGTCCATTAAAACACAATTGTCGATCTTTCAAAATGAGATAAGGGCCCAAATGTTAAGCTGAGGTCACAACTCTCCGGCACATGTAGAGAAGGCAGAGAAAACTCCGTGCAATTCATGTTCGTCGATCCAAGTAAGGAACACGTGTCGACAAGTTAGCTTGTTCAGGAATTTGGCGTTCGAGAATTCAACGTTCGAGAGAAATGGAGTGTGGTGATGTGCAAACTCCTGAAGTCCCGAAGTCTGGAGTTCATCCAGACCGTTCATCAAAAGGGACGCATGTCAGAAGATAGGCTTGTTTAGGAATTAGGCGTTCGGGAGAAACGAGGGTGCGCTAAGGTGAAATATCCCAAAGCCCGAAGTCCCAAAGTGACATGGCATGATGACGTCACCTAGGGTTACGTGGACTTCCTTAGTCCTGCTATGTGTGAGTCAGAATGGTAATTTTGATGACCTTTTTGTACCAAAATCAATTCGACATGTGGGGCCACGTGCCACCAACTTAATTGTTGATAGATGTACCATGTGGGCCCCGAAAGGTAAAGTAGATCAAAAATTCAGAGTTTGGGAGATTTGAGGAATGATAAGGTAAAATCTTCTGAAGTCCTGAAGTGACGTGGCCATGCTGACGTCACCAAGGATGATGCAAAAACATGAGATGTGTGCCACATGTTAGTGAGTTAAGAGCCTGCAAAGGATAGCCACTTCAGGGAAAAGTGGGGTCACGTGGGTTGAGAACTCCCAAAGGTCGGAGTGCTGGAGTTCCAAAGTAAATATCAGTCATTGGATGCTAGGAAGCTGAGGACCGTTCATCCACCCCACTTCATGAGTTTGCCAATGCGACACTCCGGGAGATTGGTTGTGATGCGTTTTGGATATCGCCGAAGCCGATGTTCCGAAGCTCTTATACACCATAGATCAGAGCAAGGAATGTGGACTGTAGATCCACCATTCTTCAGTTCATTGTTCTGTGATGTTGGGATGTGCAAAAAAAGGGGAAACCTCCGAAGCTCCAGAGCTCGAGGTTTCAACACTCTGGACAAGCACCCAAATCATTAGCACTGGGTCACAATCGTGGTCCCATGCGAACCAAGGGTAGAAGAAAAAAGGGATAACACTCGAAAATTTGTTGCAGAATAGAGTGAGGCTTAGAGATAGAAGCCCGAAGGGGTTCTTGACTGACCAAGACCTGTTGAAAATGGAATCTGATATTGCTTTTATTGAATCAAATTGGTTTATTCTGGAAAAATTTTAAAGTCTATTATCCTGACAAAATTCGGTTGACTGCACATTTTACAGAATTAACAATTGTCAAAACCGAACTGAATTGTCGCGTAGTGCAGAGAAATGGGGGAGGAACAAGGTGCTTATAGTTCGGAAAATGAAGTTAGAGGAATGGATGTCCATTTGGGAGTTGAAGGCTCGAATTCCAATGGGCATGGTGAAGAGATAAATAATGAAGGGCACATGATGAAAACCATTAAAAAGTAGTAGAAATATGTCCAAACTCACCAAGCAGATAACAAAAAGCTCATGAAATCCAGGGAGCAACAGGGAGAATTCAACATAAAGTTGATGCAGAGCCTAGAAAGAATAAAAAAGAAATTGGATAAGGAGAGTGGCTTGAGCAAATCAGGAAGTCACAGAAGAACAAAAAGTGATAGCAGACATCACCAACACTCCCCGATGCGTTCCAATAAGAGAGCATATAACAACTCAAGTCTATCCCATGTTAGGAAGCATGAGAGGTCCGGGGAGGATGAGCTACGAGGAGAAATGAACAAAATAAAACCTCCTATGTTTGATGAGGAACACATGAAGGATGAAGATGCAGAGACATGGCTGTTGGGCATGAGAAAGTATTTTCAATTGCATAATTATTCTTCTCCTACAGAAGGAAGAATTGCCATCTATCAACTCAAAGGTAAGGCATCCATGTGGCGGGATCAACTGGTGTAGGTGCAACACATTGATGAGAAAAATGTTACTTTGAGGGAATTCAAGAAGTATTTTGAAAAGAAATACTTGACTAAGAGGTACTATGATAAGAAAATGAAAGAGTTATTTGAACTCAAGATGGGAAGTATGTCCATTGATGAGTATGAAAGAAGGTTTTTAGAATTGATGAAGTATGTCTCTTTCATCAAAGATGAGACAATCAAGATTCAAAGGTACTTGAGTGGTTTGCCACCATTTATCACTGACAAAATACAATATGATGATCCCAAAACATTGGAGGAGACCATAAGGCGATCTAAGTGCCTATATGATCAGCAAAAAACAAGGCCAACTTTCCAAAAATCTTGGGAAGACAAGAAGAAATTCAAGATGGATCAGAGGAAGAAGGGAATTAAGCCACCATTCTTCAGAAATAATCCTCAGGGACAACCAACTTCTAGAGAACCCAAAACGATTGAGATAGGTGGTCAAAGGCCAAGGCAACAACTCATTCAATGTTGGGGTTGTAAAGGTGATCATATGTTTAGAGTGTGTCCTCACATAAGTGACAAAGTGAGAGTTGTTCACAATGTTCAGCGGGCTGAAACAGTGGGGGACATGGGTAGAAATATACCAAGGATCTGTGCAACCTTGGACAACAATCAAACAAAGTATCAATCACATATGATTGAAGTGGAAGTTATGATCAATAACCAAACCATTACTATTTTAATTGATTTAGGAGCTAGTCATAGTTATATAGATCCTAAGATGGTGGAAAGTTTGCATTTTCCAAGAAGAAAGCATGAAAAATCTTGGTTGGTGCAGCTGGCTACTGGAGCCAAAAGAAAAGTCAATGAGATGGTTAAGTCATGTCTTATGGACATGAATGGACTGAACACAAGGGCATATTTGAACATCTTGCTTTTAGGTTCTTATGACTTCCTAATTGGTATGGATTGGTTAGACAAGCACCATGCCATCTTAGACTGTCGTAACAAGGCATTCACTTGCCTAGAGGAGGAAGGAAATAAGAGAACAATCCAAGGAATTCCTAGGGCAGTGACTATTAGAGAAATTTCAACAATGCAGCTGAAGAAGTATTATAGGAAGGGCTGTCAATTATTTTCAGCCCATATGGAGGAAGCATATAATGATAAGGTGCCAAATTTGGAGGATTATGCAGTCCTGGAAGATTTTGAAGATGTGTTCAAGGAGGTACCAGGACTACCCCCAAAGAGAGATATTGATTTCTCTATAAATTTAATGCCTGGAGCAACTCCAATATCAAAGACTCCTTACAAAATGAGTACACCAGAACTGAAGGAGTTGCAAATGCAGCTTGAAGAACTTTTGAAGAAGGGGTATATTCGCCTAAGTGTGTCATCTTGGGGTGCCCCAGTCTTGTTCATGAAAAATAAATATGGGATGTTGAGATTGTGCATCGACTTCAAATAGTTGAATACAATAACTATAAAGAACAAGTATCCTCTGCCAAGGATTGAAGTTCTCTTTGATCAATTGAAGGATGCAAGGATATTTTCCAAGATAGATCTCAGGTCAGGATACCATCAGGTAAGAATTAAAGAGGAAGATAATAGAAAGACCACCTTTAGGACAAGGTATGGTCATTGTGAGTTCATAGTGGCGCCATTTGGGTTGTCAAATGCACCAGCTGTTTTCATGTGCTTAATGAATGGTGTTTTCCAGGAATATTTAGACAAGTTTGTCATTGTCTTTTTGGATGACATCCTTGTATATTCCAAGTTAGAGGAAGAGAATGAGCATCATTTGAGGATGGTGTTGCAAGTACTAAGAGAGCATTAGATGTATGCCAAATTGAGCTAGTGCTAGTTTTATCAAAACAAAATTCACTATTTGGGGCATATCATATCTGTTGAAGGGATAATCGTGGACCCTAAAAAGTTTGAGGCCATTAGAGAATGAACAACACCTAAGAATGTGATAGAAGTCAAATCCTTTATGGCTCTAGCTGGCTACTACATAAGGTTCATTGCAGGGTTTTCAAGAATAGCTCACCCCATCACTTCCTTGCAAAGGAAGGGGAAGAAATTTCAATGGACAAAAGAATGTGAAAGAAGCTTCCAAAAATTGAAGCAATTGTTAACCAGTGCTCCAATTATGAGGATTGTAGATCCAAATGAAGACTTCGTCGTATGCACAGATGCATGCAAGGAAGGACTTAGTGGAGTCCTCAGTCAAAATGGGTTTGTTGTATGTTATGACTCAAGGAAGTTGAAGGAGCATGAAAGGCTCTATGCCACTCACGATTTGGAGTTGGCATCCATAATGCACGCTTTGAAGAAGTGGAGGCATTACCTCATGGGAAAGAGGTTTGAGCCAAGGAAAAACCATAATGGTCTGAAGTATTTGTTTGATCAACCAACTCTAAATGCCAGACAAAGCAGATGGTTAGAGTTTCTCTGTGAATATGACTTTGATATCAAGCACAACAAAGGAAAAGAGAACAAAGTGGATCATGCACTCAACAGAAGAGTGCATGAGTTGCATGCTACAACCATTAGCATGTACCAATCAGATTTGAAAGACATAATTGTGGAGGCTGCAAAATTAGATTTTCAATACATAGAATTGGTAATAAAATTGCAGCAAGGTAAAATGCAGCAGAAGGTTGAGGATTATGAATTGAGAATTGATGGAATCCTCCTATACAAAAACATAGTTTATGTACCCCTCTTCTGAATTGAGGAGTGCGATTTTAAAATAAATGCACAATGTACCTTATGCAGGACACCTAGGATATCAAAAAACAATTTCAGCAGTCAAAAGCGAATATTATTGGCGAGACATGAAGAGGGAGATTGCTGATTTTATTGCCAAATGTTTGGAATGTCAAAAGGTAAAGGCTGAGTATAGACACCCAACAGGTTTTCTACAGCCATTACCTGATCCTGAGTGGAAATGGGAAGTTGTAACAATGGATTTCATCACGAGATTTCCCAGAACAAGCAAGCAACATGATACAATCATGGTGGTGGTGGACAAGCTTACTAAATTTGCCCATTTCATTCATATGAAGACTACTAATAAGGCGACTGATGTTGCTGATATTTATATGAGGGAAGTAGCATGTTTGCATGGCATACCCAAGACAATTGTGTCTGACAGAGACGCAAAGTTTACCTCAAAGTTTTGGAAGGGGTTATTCAAGGGGTTCAGAACAAATCTAAACTTCAGTACAACATATCATCCTGAGTTGGATGGGAAAACAAAAAGGGTGAACCAAGTGATAGAGGACATGCTAAGGATGTATGTTATGGACAAACCATCTAAATGGGAAGATTATCTACACTTGGTAGAATTTTCCTACAACAATGGGTATCAAGCATCATTGAAGATGAGCCCGTTTGAAGCACTTTATGGCAGAAAGTGCAACACCCCAGTAAGTTGGGACAACCTAGTTGATAGGGCAGTGGTTGGGCCAGAGTAGCTCAAGGAAATGGAAGAGAAAATGCTGAAGATTAAATAGTATTTGAAGGCTGCTTAAGACAGGTAGAAAAGTTATGATGATAAGAACAAAACTCACAGAGAATTTAAAGTAGGGGATCATGTATTCCTGAGAGTGGAGGCCAACACAAGCTCCTTGAAGTTGGGAAATTTTTCAAAGTTGGTAGCTCGATATTGTGGGACGTTTGAAATCCTAGAGAGGTTTGGTCCAGTAGCATATAGGTTTGCATTGCTTGCATGCATGTCTATACATAATGTATTTCATGTGTCATTGCTTAAGAAATATGTACCTGATGCTAATCATGTTATTGATTGGAATGTGATTCAGGTGGAGCAGGAAAATGATTTTCAGGTGCATTCGGTGCGTATACTGGACTGGAAAAGAAAGAAGCTTCGGAATCGAGCCATAGGGCTTGTAAAGGTTCAGTGGACCTGGTATGGTCCCGAGGATGCAACATGGGAGCATGAAGATGCTATGTGGGCATAAGACTCACGTCTTTTTGAAGATTTTGGAAATCTTGTTGTTGTTGTGTAAGTAAGTTGCACTGAGGACAATGCAAAAATAAGAGGAGGGGATTGTAACACCCCAAGGCCGAGCCCCTACTAAATTGTAATTATGTTTATAGGATGGTGAGACACATGTTTATAAGCTGAAGACTTATATGTTTATTAGGTCGGAGATACTAAATGCTTAAGGCCATGAGCTTGATTTTTGTATATGTAAATGCACATATCATTAATAAAATTACACTGCTGCATGTTGACTGACCACAAAGAAAGAGTTATGGGGGACTAAGCTCCACTAGGTAGGGTAAGGGAGGGGGATAAGTGTCTAGGCCTAGGGATAAGCTAGAGGGATTACCTCTAACAAAATAATATTTTATTATTATTTCCCAAAGGCTATGGTTTACATAAGCTGTGTTGTCCTAAGTTTCTGGGAAAGGGGAACGAGTGTTAAGTGGAGCTCATGCAGCTTCAGGAAGACATGTGTCAACTTGGGCGCATGTAGTTTATCGCTAGGAAAACAACTCGTTTGGGGTTCCTCCTCGCCATTCTCGCTACCCTCACCTGCTCGCAAGTCTGCCACCCTACCTGATTCACTCACTGACTCATGTACTAAGCCATTATCATCATCATTGCCTCTGTATCTAGCACACACATTTGGAATCCTGCAGTGGTACTTGAGTTATCCCGTGTGTCTCCTGTGAAGCCCGACACACCCTATAACTTGAGCCGTGTTGTGTCTTAACTTTTGGCCATTGCATCCACACAGTTCCTTGACTGAGAGTGGCTTGCTGCCATCGTCTATTCTTTACTGATCTTTGTTGTTGCCATCACCTTTTCAGAAATTGACTTAAAAGCTGGACTGAAGAAGCAGGTTGTCAGGGCTGTGGTTTGAAGAGGTAGGTTGTCAGGCCCATGGACTGAAGAAGCAGGTTGTTAGGCTTGCAAGCAACTCTCTCCAGGTGAGAGAGGTTGCCAGGGAAGTGTTTTCCCAGAGGCAACCCAACTGCAGCCATAATGCTCAGAGAATTTATGTCTGACCTGTTGCTGAAGCCTTGGAAGGGAAGTGGGGAAGACGAAGGGCTGTTGAGTAGAGAAGGGGAACACTTCCTAGGGTGGGACATGCATGTGGGGAATGAGAGGTTGTAGGCTGCTAGTGTGAGCTGGCCCTGGGAGATAGTCCTTCCCATTGACCTATGTGACTTTCTTATTTCCCTTGCCAAGCCTAGGAATCCATTGTCCGATGGAGTTTAGTCCCAACTCGGGAGTGGCCCACTACTGAGTGTGATGAGCAACGTGGTCTAAGGCTGGGAGGTTCGTGGAAGGTCTGCATGCAGTTACTGGTCATCTATTGAAAGATAAGTACCAAATCTATGTTGATTGTGTGTTGGGTAATTTTACATGTTTTATAACTTGATGAGCAATGCCTAGATATATGATATATGCCATATGTGTAGGCTTACTGTTATTTCCGCATTAATCTGTGTATGGTTAGAATATGTCGTCTGTATGCATATAGTGTCAAAATGTTTTTAATGATTAATTCTGCATGAATAAGTGTCATGAACAGAATGTTGTAACTGTTAATTTGCGTAAGATATGCACACATATAAATTTACAAAATGGTATCAGAGCTAAGAGAGATGTCGAGGAAGTGACGTTGCGCGACCTGTTGGTGGCTGGGGATGTTACACACAATTTTAATTTTATAAAATTGTCCCTCTGACAAAGCTATCCATTATTTATGTGCTATGCATATGTTTTATTAAAAAACCTTAATTTTGTTTTCATTGTCTCAAAAGTGTTGTCACCATCATCATAACAGAAGACGACGACGAGAAGGGTTTGTTAATGGAGACCGAACCAAAATTTACTACTGATTTGCTTTTTTTATCAATGGTTTTAAATGATGGGTTTAATGACAGCCTGTCAGATTTTGCATTGGTCTTACCAATACAAATATGAGCTCATACTCATTTATATCACAAGATTTTTTTTTTCGGAATTTACCAAAGTATGAATCTGATACGTGGTAATTTTAAGTTTTTCTATTTTTTTTTATAATTTTTTTTTTAATAAATGTCACATCGAAGAAGGGGTATTTAGTCACATCTACCTTTGTGACCAATCACAAAATAAAAATTGAAATTTCAAAAAATGTGAAAAATATTTTTAAATTAAAAAAAAAATCATTTTAATAAAAAAAATTAAAAAACTTTATGAAACTTTGGGGATTTGTTTTTTTACAAAACGAAGTCAACTTTGTTTGAATAATAACTGATCGCTATATTCTCTACTTTGGCAGGGACTAATAAACAAAAAATCCATGTGTAGATGTTATAGGGCTTAGTCCCCATCTTTGATGTAATGATTCTAACATGCAACCAACCACTTTATAAAACAAATGTCGAATTAAGCAATACATATACATTAGTTCCATTGAAATTCCAAAAATACAATTACTCAATCTTCTTTTTCTTACGCCCCAAGGGGATGTCTAAAGTTAGACCCAATGCAAGACATTTTTTACGAGCGGTTGGTGGTTTACGAAAGTTATAGTTTATTAACAACTTGTCACCGGGAGACAAACTACGTATTGGATGCACAACAACAAATCTGGATGCTTTCCTTTTCATAAAGAACTAACTCTTTTTCATTGGAGTGTTCCTAAAAGAAACAATTTGCACTAAATAATGAAGACCTATAATTGTTTATGAACCCTGCAATGTTCCCATCGGTTCGTGGACGACTGTCAATATATAACATGTTTTTCCTGTTAAAGTTTCCATAAGCATAACCATTCATGCACACACTATACATGGAAATGATATGTTTGTATTTAACAATATTCAAGTAATCAGACCGACTATAAAGAAGACCACAATATGACATAAGTGCCACTGATTGTTTGAGAGGAATGAATACATGTGAAAGGATAAACAACCCAAGATTTGCAACATCTATTCTAGACTTGGAAATCATAGAAATATTACAACAAAAATAGAATTCGGTTCCAACATCAGGCACAAGCATGAAAGACAACCAATTGCCATACAAAGCTCAATTTTAATATGTTTGGTATTTACTTTGCAGATGGATAGGAAGAGGGAATTCATTGTTACCTTCCAACAATTAAACACACTTTGGTGTGTACTTGGACATTTTTTTCTCTTAGCTCATACAACTTTTTGGATCTCCTAGTAGAGATGTTTTAGGCAGTATTGATATCATACTTTGACTCACTATAAGAAATCTTCCTTGACTCAACATAAGGATAAGAGTTGAGCAATTTAGAACAAAACATAATTGATATGGCTTCCAAATTTTCAAAAAAGGAGCATATGGAATTCTTCCTATGTGTCTTTTCTATATCACCTATTGGATTCTTGATCGCAGTGGGAGGTATTAGAACATTAACTTTGGGTAGTCAAACATTAATATAATGGGACAATGTGACAGGTCGAGGGTTCTTCTTCAACCCTTTACATTTTGAACAAACACATGCTATTGATGTGTCATAAAAGAGATCCAATTCACGATGTAATACCGCTGACCCAGGCTACATGTTACTGTAAGATAACATGTTACAATTGGCAGGGTAAACAACTGTCCATTTTTATCAAACATTTTTCTGTGGTATCTTTCTCCTAATAAGAGCTTGCGACATTTTTTCACTGGTGGAATATCTTATGCATCCGAAGTCGATCTTGAATTACGATCCTATAAAATTTAATGAACAATTATTCAAATGCACATGCATAAAATGACATAAATTCAATCAGATAAATGAATTATAAATAAAATCTAGACTTACTTCAAACAGTGGGGGAGAAGTTAACAAACTTGCAACGATATGGAATGGGCAGGAATATGAAGAATTGACCATTTGATATTATAACATTTTTTTCCATGTATTTGAGCCAAAATCATCATCAATATGTTCATAAATTTGATATTAAAAGTTATCGGTGCTTTGAATTATTTTCTTACACATTGGTGTGATTGTATATATAGAACGCACCGCCGTGCTACACTATGAAACACACTGAATCACGACCTCCGTTAGAGCCCCCCCAAGAAAAATATCCGTAAATTTTAATTGTGGAGGTTTGCATTTATATTTTGTTGATAAAATTGGTATTAATGCATTTTTACATATATAGCGCACAAGTGCGCATTATGTGGCACACCGATTTGACAACAAATTTAATTTTTCAAATTACAATTTACTAAGTGTTTTTACATACAAAGTGTACGGTGCGCTTTATAGCACATTGGTACAATATATACAATGAAAAAACATAACAAAAAAAAGAGCGGGAATTTCATTTTTTGAAATGTATGTTTATAAATGAAAACACTATTCATTATTTAATTTTTAGGTAGAATTTAGAGGGAAGATTTGTGGAAGAGAGATTTACCACCAATGACTTTGGAGTGGGTAGATTTTTTTTAAGAGCCAAATTTGGAAGGGATCACCATAGGGCACATACAAATCTGCAGAGGAGAAATTTCAGGTATGTAATTTCATTCTACTGATCATCTCAATCCTTCCCTATTTGATTCAAACTATTTTCAATGCATGTTAAAAAATAAATAAAAGGGTTTCATAGTTACTTTCAACATTGGAAGCCCTAGCTTTCTTATTGTTTATTTTGGTTCCCCTCTCTATATTTTATAAGCATATTTTCTTTTTTTAAGCAACATATTTTTATAGGGTTTATTTAGTTGTATATGGGGTGTTTGGTATCTATTGCAATGGTACCACTCATTGCAGTGGATCCCAATCCCCGTCATTATCATTTTTTATCAAAAAAAATTCCACGGTATGCGATGCGCACTGTACAACAATATTTCCCCGATGCTCACTGTATAGAAAAACACATCATGGTGCACTATACAACAATATCACCACGGTGCTCACTATACATAAAAACACATCGGGGCACATATATTTATCAAAATCACCGAATGGTCAAAAATATAAATAATATTGATTTTAGTATCATATGTGTACGAGTTAGCAGTGCACAATGACTAATAGTATGCACAGATGCAAATATATGTTTGACACCCTCGGGCATTCTATTTAATCATGAGCATCGAAATATTAGATTGTATAAAAGTTTCATAATTTATATATCTGATGATTCATGATTTTTTTTTAATTCAAAATGGTTGATAGAAGTTCAAGGAAAACATCTTATTGCAACGAGTGCAATGATAACTCATCCCAATTTTTTTTTTTTAATATATTTGAAGTATTTGTAAGTTTAAATTAATGATGTGTATTGGTTAATATGTATCATGCAGAGCAAAAACTTGAAGAAATTCGATAAGATTGTTTACAATCTAAGTGAAAAAGAGCATAAAAGATTTATGGAAATGTTGCAAAGAGAGGAATTAGTTGGATCGAAAGGTAATCAACATGAATTTTTTCTTTGACTTTTTACTAAAAATGAATTTCTTAACATTAAGCGCTAACAAGTTTTAAACACTCGATTCTTTCAAGTTGAACCTCGTGGATGGTAGAATTAGAACACTCCTTGTTGTTCTACTCATCCCAGGATTGGCTAGGAATTTGATTTATGTGAGAAAGATGGATGATGCAACTATAAAAACAATGTTTGAAAAGGAAACTTGCATGATGGTTTGAGGAGAAATTGTGTCGCTGAGGGAATTTTGGGTTGGAACTCTATATAATCTATTGGGAAGCACTATAAGTGACGAGTGAAACAATTCCATTGTTCTCGATATTGGAGTTGAAGAAGGACAAACTCTCGCAATATTTGAAGAAAAGACTATGTGGTGGCATTGAAGAGTGGGGCATATCAGAGAAGGTATGTGGAATTTCTATGTGGATCTTGATTTATGTGAACATTTCTTGTATCAGAAATAGAATCGGGTAAGATTCTCCTATGGTGCTACAAGAACATGAGGAATTTTACAGTTGGTGCACAATGATGTGTTTGGACCTGTGATGATTCCATCACTAGGTAAATCCATGTACTATGTCTCATTTATATATGACTTCTTGAGGAATACATGGATTTATTTCCTCAGGATGAAATCTGAAGTCTTTGACCAATTTAAAGAGTTTAAGGCTCTTGTGGAAAATTAGATAGAGAAGAAAATAAAGGTGCTAAGGATGGATAATGGTGGAGAATTCTGCAGGAAGGAATTCGAGTAATTTTGTAAGAAATGTGGTATAGAAAGGAAGAATACTACTCCATACACACCTCATCATAATGGAGTTACAAAAAGGATGAACAAGATGTTGATGGAAAGAACAAGGAGCATTCTCACCGGTGTCAGGGTGGGACAAGAATTCTAGGCAAATGCAGTGAACACCAGGTGAATTGATCACCCTCATCAGTTTTGGATGAAATGACTCCACACAGGGTATGGATTGGTAAGAAACCCTCTTTGACACATCTTAGGGTTTTTGGCTGTGAGGCTTATGTACATGTTCCAAATGAAAATAGGAGTAAGCTAGATAAACTAAACTAAGAAGGTAATGTATAGTCGATGGATATAAAGATGGTTTGAAAGATTATAAGCTTTGGAACCCACAAACTAAGAAGGTAATGTATAGTCGAGACGTGGTATTTAGAGAAATCAAAGATTTTTTCAAACATGAAGTCTTTCCAAGGTAGGAAGAAAAAGAGAAAACAGAGTTTGAATTGAAGAATAATGAATTAGAATCTATAGAAGAATAGGAATCAGAAGAAGAAGATCCTCATACTCTAGTATTGAGGAGATCGGTTCGGGATAGAAGGCAACTGAAAAGGTATACTCCACCTAATTTTTATTCTGCTTTTTTTATTACTAATGATGATATTATAATTGTTAGGGACGCAGTGGATTTAGAGGATGGCAATCATTGAAAAAAGGCCAAGGTTGGAGAAATGATAGCTTTTGACAAGAATGAGGCTTGGGATCTAGTGGAGTTGCCGACTGGAAGAAATTCCATTGGCAACAAATGGGTGTTTGAGAAGAATTTGAATGCAAAAGGAAAAGTGGAGAAATGCAAAGTTGGGTTAGTAGCAAATGATTATTCCCAGGTAGAGGGAATTGACTTTGGTGAAATTTGTTCTCCTGTTGTCGAGTTAACTTCTATTAGATTTCTTCTATTTGTTGTTGTTTCTTTTGATTTTGAAGTAGAATGGATGGATGTGAAGTCAACATTCCTACATGGGTATGTGGAACAAGAAATCTACATGAAGCAACTAGAAGGTTTTGTAGTGAAGGGAAAGTAAGAGTTGGCATGCAAGCTGAAAAAGTCCCTATATGGGTTATAAAGTGATCACCAAGGATGTGGTATAAAAAATTTGATACTTGTATATTGGAACTTGGCTTAACAAGAAGAAAACATGATCATTGCGTGTATTTTAAATTAGCAGGTGATCATGTTATTTATTTGGTCTTGTATGTGGATGATATGTTGCTGAGAGGAAACAACGAGAAAAGTGTCCAGGATGTGAAAACTCAGTTGTCCTTTAAATTTGACATGAAAGATCTTGGTGATGCAAATTTTATTTTTTTCATTGAAATTAAAGGAAATCGGGAAAACATGAAACTCTGGTGGAACTAGAGAAAACATGTTGAGTTAATATTACGTAGGTTTAATATGCAAGAATGTAAACATGTCAAGGTCCCTATTCCTGTAGGTGTAAAGTTTTTCGCAGATCAACAGATCAATGTCTGAAGACATAGGAAGAGGAAGAGGACATGTCCCATGTTCCATATGCCATTTCCATTAGCAATTTGATGTATGCAATGGCCTGCACTAAACTGGATATTGGACATGCAGTGGGAGTTTTGAGCAAGTATATGCCAAAACTAGTGAAGGATCATTGGGAATCAATAAAGAGGGTTTTTAGGTGTTTGCGTGGCACTGCTACTTATGGTTTGAGTTACCAAGGAATACCAATATTGGACTGGGTGTTGGTCATACATGGATTTGTTGATGCAGACCGGGCTAGAGATCTGAATAACATAAGGTCTACAAGTGGGTATGTGTTTTCTAGCAGGAAAAGCCCACTATAACTATACCAAGGTTTAAAGTATAAACAGAGAAAATGACTCCCTAAAAGTCAATCTAATTTCTACACTACCCCAAACATACCAAAATATATGAACATAAAGCTATGAAAGAGTAAATCGGAAACCGTACCTTTTATCCAACATTTGGTGATGATCTCCTCAAGATTTGTAGCTCCCAAGGCTGCAAGTATCCTCCCAAAGTTGACTTTCATCCACAACTAGAAAAACAAGGCTACAAACATACTATTTCTATTCATCAATTAGGGTTAGATATAAATTGTTATGTATAAATCAAAGATAAGATATAAAAACCATCATTTGGGACAAGGAAAAGAGATTCTTGTATTCATTAAACAAAGATTGAAGCTTACAACCTTTGCAGGACGATGCTTCGTGAACCTGGTCCGGGATTCTCTTGAAAATGCTCCAAGTACACCTTCTGAATACCTTCTCTCACAATATTATGATCACCTCAAGGGAAGGGAATGGATAGTATGGGAGAAAAGGGGAATGCTGAGGCAATAAATCACAAAAGGATGCAAATACTTGGGCAAGGAAGGAAAGGAAATTTGGGAAGAGTTTCATCATTCTAATGCTTGATTGTGGAATGAGACCCCAAGACCTCCTTTTATATGTTAAAAGGATGGTTATTCGGTTTGGGGACGGGCTATAGTAGTTGAATTGGTTGGGAAACCTCCAATAGCCCTTAAATTTCACTGAATTCCTTACAACTTTTTAATTTTTGCAACTTTTGGAGGTATAGATGGGATTTTTAGTGTGCAACGAGCGTATGTACGCAGGTTGTCTAGCATGCAACAAGCGTATGTACGTGGGCAATAGTGTAGCAGGGCGAGTACATGCTCTAAAAATTTGTTTTTTAAATAGAGTTCCTCAACAATGATTTGGCAAATTATGCAAGTAGGAAGGCCAATTCCATGTATGCATGAGTAGAGAATTTCAGGGCTATAATAGATGCCCTCGAATGTATGAGGTCAGAAGAGAAACTGATGGCCGAAATACATTACAATATATTCACCAATGAGAATGCACGAAATCGACTTAGACTGGGACCAGAGTTCGGGAGGTGCCATCTGCAAAACAACAATTATCTCTCCGAGGAGGGCATACCCATGCTCGGGATGAACTAAATCATGGATTCCAATCAAATACACTACAGATCCATGTCATATATAAATGTATATATAAAGTGTAGTCATGAGAAATACATAGCAGATCTACATCTCAAAATCAGTCGAAGATATACAATTACAATATGCATCTTCAAGAAGCTAGTAACGCTTGCGGCTAGAGATGAGAACTTCGTAGCTCGAAAAACAACTTCAAGATCTTCAAAACTCAGGTAGGAGTACAATGGGAGTGTAAGACTCACTATTATGAGGTCTTCGACAAGCCGTTGGGAAAAGACTTGAGGATCTCGATGACCAGGCAGAGAACTTCGTCGATTTCGAATCTGGACTTGATTGGACTCTCGGGATGGCCGACTCATGAAAGTCAAGATATAAATTGCAGAAAGGCCAACTCAGGTTGGGTAAAACTTCCCTTGGACAAAAGCACGAAATATGATCAGACTCATGCAACATGACATTAACATAATTTTGTGATGCAGGAGGCATCGAAAAATCTTCATATGTTTGGAAGAGTAACCAAACAGAGGAGGAGGCAACTCTATGTAGAGAGAAAAACTTCCTAAGGTCATATTAGATCCCAAAGCTTGACGAACAAACACAAGGATGTGCTTTGTCCAAGGGTGACTTATCTTTGTTGCCGAAAAAAAAAATTATATTTCCCATCCCCTCTTTTTGGAATATTTGATTTTTTTGTCTTTTTCAATTTTTAAACGAGCTTGAAAAAGAATAAAAGAATGCTACGTTGCAAAGGAGGAACGAGTGTCGTGAACAAGAAAACTAGTTCCAAGCGCATGGAACATACTAATGCTCAGGGGAAGGAGACATGTGCAGGATAAGGATACTCGGGGAAAATTCCTCCATGGGTCAAGGTGTCAGATCACATAGGAAAAAAGTGTTGCAAGGCTTGCGTATAAGGAATGCTTCAAAGGTACAACTGAGAGAAACATGGAGCCCACATTAGGCCAAAGACATAAAGATGAGACCCACAATGCGATTAAGCATGACTTAACAAGACCCCTTCTATGTAAATTTTTATGAGCCCGGAGAAGGTAAGCTCAGTAGTTTTTTCACGTTTAGAGAGTCTGAAAAAATGCAAAAGAAGACTCCAGAGAATACCTTTTTCATAGTTAGTCCATTCAGCACGAAAAAGGGTTAAACTTGCACTGAAAATACGTCTTTTCAAAACCATTTTAACGAGTGTGACAAAGACAAGATCACTCGATTATCTTTTTAATTTTAAGGAGTTTGAAAAGTGCTTAACTATGGACTCATAGCTTTTTTCTGAGTTTAGTCTCCTTAACCCGAAAAAATATAAAAGTAATTGAGGAGAGCTCTCCCGGCGAGACGAATCTCCTGAGGCGTACCTTTTTCCGCTATAATCTACTGCCTGGAAAAAGGGTTAAACTCATTCCAAGTAGATGTTCTTCTGGACCAATTTAACGAGTGTGAAGGAACAAGGTCACTTGACGATATTTTCAATTTTAGGGAGTCTGAAAAGAGCTTAAATATGGTCTTCGGGGGGGGGGGTTGCTTTTTCGTAAGTAATCCCCAAGGCCCAAAAAAGGTGATAAACCAAAACCAAGGAGAATGTTCCTTTTTTGAATGTTTAGTCCCTCAAGCTTGAAAAAGGGTTAAACTTGTGCGTGAGAATACTCTTCTAGTGAACCAAAGTTCCTAGAGCATACCTTTATTCGTAAAATTAGCCATCCAGACCGAAAAGGGGTAAACTAACGCCAGACATATGTGCCTTCAAATTTGAGTTTGGCGAGCGTGAAGGGCAACAAGATCGCTCGACAATATTTTCAATTTTAGAGAGTCTGAAAAGGGCTTAAAGAAGACTCCAGGGGGCTACTTTTCTCAAGTAATCCATACGAGATTGAAAAGAATAAATATAGACTCGTTGGATGTTGATTTCGAAATTTAAAGCGAGCTTGAAAGACAACAAAGTGTGCTCATTAGGGAGTCCCGTGGGTAAGGCCAAGAATGATGACTAGAGATAAGAATGAGGCTTCAATACAGAGTCATGGCGGGACTGAACAAGACTCTGGTGCCTATGAAGTACTTCAGCATGGGCACCAAATGGAAAACAAGGCTCTAACTAGGATGACCATGGAAGAAAGGCTCTACCACATAAAGTATGACACACTTATCAGCAAGGAAGGTTAGTGTTGCAATTCAGTGGGGTTGATCCTAAGGCCAAATGAACTAGGAAATGGATAGTGCAAAATGTAAGTTGTCATGTCCCCTTTTGAGTGATCATAGGACTTGGATGCAATAGCCTAAGTGATTCCCGTAGGCTATAGTCCTTAAGAAGGGAATTAATTAATTAGTTAATGTCCTAAGGGGAAAAGTGCCTAACAAACGACATTAGATAATTAAAAGAGGGGAAAAAGGAAAAAGCGCCTAAAGTGACTTAGGAAGAATATGAAACATCACTTAAATTGATTAAAAGGGTAAAAGGGTTGCAAAAGAGTCAAAAAACAATAAAAGGGAAAAAGGAGGGCACCCTCTCTCATTCTAGCATTGGTAATTTTCTAATTTTCTCATTGAGAGAGCTCATTGTGGTTTTGGGACTCTTGGGACGAAAACCCTAGGAGGATTTTCAGAGATTGGCTTTGGTGGTGAAACTATCCACCCTAGCTAGTCATTGTGAGGAGATCATCCAGATCTTCTTATTGCGCTTCATTGTGGTAGAGTTCATCTTCTTGTAGCTGAGTTTGTGGCTTATTTCTTTGTTGGCAGTCAAGTTCTTTTTTGGGGGCGAGTTTGTTGTTGTGGGGGCGAAGTGAGCTTAAGGAGGCCGAGTTATTCATTAAGGAGGGGTGAAATACTTGTGGCTACAATATTTACTGAGAAAACCGAGTTAGTTTGCCGTGTATGGGTTGAATACCTCTTGAGAAGACTGATTTTATAAAGGAAAATGAAGTTATTGGAGCACTGGTTGGGTCTACATCAGTCTGGGCACATTTACTGGAGTTTGGGCAGTGTATTTACCCTGCTGGTCGAACCTTTCCCATTGCTGACTAAGTATTTTTCTAGAGGATTGAGTTCACTCAGATTTGGGACCGATATTTCTCATTATGGACAACATTGCCATTGTGGGTTTAATCTGAGATCATGGGGGTCAAACTCCAAGCTGTTGGTTGTGTTGCTTTAGCAAGGGCGAATGAGCTGAGACAAGGGGTAGAATTTTCATATAGAGGAGGTCGCCTTCACCTACAGGAGTTGTTATTACTGCTAGAAGGAAGTTTACTGCTGTAAAAATGTGCTGAACCAACTGTTGTTATCTACAGGCAACATTCTCGCTGTACTTACCAATCAATCTACAACAAAAATAAATGCTAGGTTCTTTGTTATTCATTGTTCCATTACTTGGTGGATTCATGTGTGTTCAGCTGATATATATTTATTAATACCATAGATTTTTTAGTTTCCAGTTAGTGTGCATTACAATTATCAACATAGATTAGAGGTGTATGAATTTGCTGTTAGCACACTTATTTGTAAACTATCTAGACCATAAACTAAAGAAAATATCAGAAATTTTAGCAAGGTATTATATAGTGGTATCAAAGCCCTCTTTCCTGCCAACCTGAAGAGGGGTTTTGTTGTTCATGAGAGGTGAAGACACTAGATTTCTCGATGTCACATACAGAAGTAGAAGGCATCGAGGGGCATAAAACATTTTTGAAGTGGAAGAAGAAGTAAGGGAAAATCAACTGGAGGTTGGACAAGTGGAAAACATGGGTGATGCCAATGAAGAAAGGGGAATGCAGATCTTAGAGAGCTTAGTAGTTGGACAACAACAACTTACTCAAATTATAACTCAGTTACTCGCCAATCAAACCAATCAGAATCATGGGAGTAACAATGAAGCAGGGGGGTCCAATGTGAATAATGGAACTGACAACAATAATGAGATTCCCATACTTGACAATATCGGGATCCCTATACAGATTGGTGCTAGGACCACTAGCAGAACAATCCCTAGACCTCTTTTACCCAATTTTTTGGGAAACTAACCAACGGAAAATCAAGGGAAAAAATCTCCAGGTGAAACCTTTCAGGACTATCTGAGGGAATATCAAGCCCTAGGTGATGAGTTTCAGGCAACCATGTTACTTCAAGACTTCTGCACAATCAAATACAAGAATAGACCAAGGGATCATAACAGGGTGCAACAGAACAAGGATCTAGCATGGAAGCTGGGGAAGCTATCTATTGCTTCCTTCGATGGGTCTAATAGGAGCACCGCCAGGGCATGGGTACAAAAACTAGATACATACTTCTAGCTAAACCTTATGACCGGGGCTGAAGTGATCAAATTTGCTACTCTGCACCTTGATGGAGAAGCCCACGAGTGGTGGTACCATGGGTTGGTCATGCTAGGACATGCAACTATCACTTCCTATTTGGACTTCACTCAGAAGTTAATGGAGAGGTTTGATAAAAAGGATCCAGAGCTACACTTTAGAGAGTTAGCGCAACTCAAACAAGAGGGGTCCCTAGATGCTTACATCATTGAGTTTCAGAAGCTAGCAGTGACAGTGTCAGATATATCGGAGCAGAGGCTTGTCATGTTGTTCATCGAGGGGTTGTTAGAACCACTTCGTGGTTGGGTAAAGGCTTTCAAGCTCGAGACCTTGCATGATGCTATTGATAGGACTAGGGACATGGAGGGTGTAGTCTCTAAAACGAAATTGTTTTCCAAACCCTTTATTCCACAGAAAGGAAATGACAAGAAGCCTACTGGGAAGGAAGGTACGGGTAAGGAAAGGTTGGACAAGGAAACACGAAATGAGCTAAGGAGAAAGAATCTTTGCTTCCACTCCAAAGATCCATTGGTACCAGGACACATGTGTCAGGGGAAGGGTCAAGCCCATTATATTGAGGTACATTCAGATTCTGATGAGGAGGAGGAGGAGCATGAGGCTGTTCTTGAGCAGGGAAAAGAATATAAGGAAGAGACAGAGGAGAAGCATAGTGAGGAGGCCAAGGAGGTTATCATAGCCTCATTATCTAGTATCCCGAGATTCAACACCTTCAGAGATAGGGGAGTCATAAGGGGACAGGGAGTCACGACCTTGATTGATGGTGGGGAAACCCACAACTTTATTGATGCAACATGGGTGGCTAGGAGACGAGTATCTACAAAGGACTTTGAGGGGATCAAAGTAGCGATGGATGATGGATTTAATGTGTCTTGCACAAAGAAAATTTCTAGTTTGCCTTTGACAATTGGTAACTACACATTGACAGAAGACTTTTATGTGGTGGATGTGGCAGATTCAGATGCAGTGTTGGGATTTCAGTGGCTTCAGACATTGGGGGACATTACCACGAACTACAAACAAATGACCATGAAGTTCTTCAAGCCAGGAGGGAAACAAGTTGTATTGCGAGGCATGGCGAACAATGCCCCTATAGTAGTGTCAAACAAAAGAATGGAAGCCATATTCAGACATGGAGATGTAGTATATGCAACACAGTGTTTTATTACGTCCCAGACAGATGATGAAGGTAGAAGGCACTATCGTGCAGACATCCAAGATTTATTGGGCATACATGAAAAGGTATTTGGGCATATACCTCCTGACAGAGGTTTTGAGCACACCATCGAACTTGAAGAGGGGGCCAAAGTAGTGATCACCACCCCGTACATGCATCCCAAGAAGTTCAAAGATGAAATAGAACAAGCAATCATGGAGTTGCTTGACATGGGGCACATAAGACCCAGTTCCAGTCCTTTCGCATCTTCAATGGTCTTGGTTAAGAAGAAGGATGGGACAATGCAGATGTGTATTGATTATCGGGCCTTGAATAAGAAAACAATAAAAAATAGGTACCCTATACCCAGGATCAATGAGCTTCTAGATGAGCTGCACGAAGTAGTGCATTTCTCGAAGATTGATCTTCGATCCAGATATCATCAGATCAGAGTCCGTGAAGAGGACATTCATAAAACTACCTTCAAGTGCCATTATGGGCACTATGAGTTCTTGGTCATGCCTTTTGGATTGACCAACATGTCTGCCACTTTACAGTCATGCATGAATCACATATTTAGGAAGCAATTGAGAAAGTTTTGATTGGTATTTTTTGATGATCTCTTGATCTACAGTAAGACTTGGGAGGAGCATTTGGCGCACTTGGAGGAGATTATGAGCATCATGGATGAGCAATCCTTATATGCCAAAGAATCTAAGTGTGAATTTGGTATGACAAAGGTTCTCTACTTAGGGAATATAGTTAGCGCACAGGGAGTGCAGGTTCACAGGGAGCAGATATAGGCTATTCTAGATTGGCCATCACCTAAGGACATTACACATTTGCAAGGGTTCCTTGGAATCTTTGGTTACTACATGCACTTTGTGTCAGGGTTCTCTCAGTTTACCGCCCCTCTTACATATATTACGAATAAAGGGGCTTTTTGTTGGACATAAGAGGCCCATAAGACCTTTGATAAGATGGAGGAAGAGATGAGTTCTTGCCCCGTTTTGGCACTTCCTGATTTTACTTAGCCTGCTATGTTAGAGTGTGATGCATCTGGTGTGGGCATAGGAGCAATTTTGATGCAACAAAAACATCCTATTGCATATGAGAGCAGGAAGCTCTCCGCCCCTGAGAGACTTTATTACATATATGACAAGGAAATGCTCACCATAATGCATGCATTGGAAAAATTTAAACAGTACCTAGTAGGTGGGAGGTTTGTGATCAAGACTGATCACAACAGTTTGAGGCACTTCTTGGGGAAAAAGGATCTAAACGAAAGGGAACAAAAATGGGTCGATAAAGTGCAAGCCTATGACTTCGATATTGAGTACATCAAAGGAAAGAACAATGTAGTTGTTGATGCTCTATCCATAAGACAAGAGTTGTGCTCGTTATCAGAGATATCTGCGGATTGGAAATCTGATCTCCCGGTGGAGTATTCCAAGAGAAAATTTACTTGTGAGGTGATGGATAACAACGTATAGGATGACATGTACAAGGTGGTAGATGATATCATCTACTACAAGGATCGCATATACTTGGTTCCAGAGTCCAAATTAAAGGAGAAAATTATGAAATCCATGCATGACACACCTTTAACTGGGCATCCAGGATATTTCAAGACATACAGGAAGATCAGAGAGAGGTTCTCATGGAAGGGCCTCAAAGATGATGTATTGAGACATGTGTAGGAGTGTGTGACTTGTTAACAGAATAAAGTGGAGTAGACCCACCCCGCAGGATTACTTCAGCCACTGCCCATTCTGGAGCAAAAATGGGAGAGCATATCCATGGACTTCATCACAGGGTTTCCAAAGACACAGGGACAAGATTGCATTTATGTGGTGGTCGACAGGTTGACCAAGTTAATTCATTTCTTTATGATATCCTCAGAGTATAAGGCAGTACAGGTAGCATATTTATTCTTTAGGGAGATATTCGGGCTCCATGGGTTGCTGAAAAATATTGTTAGTGACAGGGACAGTTGATTTATGAGTGCTTTTTGGTAGGAACTGTTCAGGCTCGCAGGCACAGAGTTGACCCCTAGTACGAGTTACCACCCATAGACAGATGGCCAAACAGAGATAGTGAACAAATGGTTAGAGGGATATTTGCGTAACTACGTGGCCGGGCAACCGAAGACATGGGTTAAGTGGTTACATTTGGGTGAGCATTGTTATAACACCACTTATCATATGTCTGTGGGGATGTCACCATTTAGGGATTTATATGGATATGATGCACCATCCTTTGTAGACTTGGCATTTGGGGACAACAGGGCTCCCAAGGCCAAAGAATGGATTCAGGAGAGCCAATACATTCTTAAGGTTCTTAAGGATAACCTACAGATGGCCTAGAACCAATAGAGGATATATGTTGATAGACACATGGTTGAGCGCACCTTTGAGGTAGGGGACTTGGTGTTTCTCAGGCTGCAGCCATATAGACAGTCTTCTTTGAAGAAGAGTGGTGTAGAGAAACTTAAGCCACAATTTTACGGACCTTATACAGTGACTAGGAGAGTTGGAGAAGTGGCTTATGAGCTGGAGTTGCTAGAAGGGAGTAAGATTCACAACGTGTTTCACCTCTCATGTCTCAAAAAGGCATTGGGGCAACACATCACAACTTTCGCATAACTACCTCCATTGGATGAGGAGGGACAACTAGTACTGGTTCCTAAGGAAGTATTGGAGGTTCAAGAAAAGAAGCTTCAGAATAGGGTAATCAGGGAATATCTGGTCAGAGGGAGAGATTTTCCTGTAGAAGATGCCACTTGGGAGAGTGAACAAATTTTGCAGCACCCGAATTTGCAGTCGCTTGGGGAAAAGCAATCTCGGGGAGGGAGGACTATCATGTTGCCTTCCAAGTGATCACGGGACTTGGACGTAGTAGCCTAAGTGATTCCCGTAGGCTATAGTCCTTAAGAAGGGAATTAATTAATTATTTAATGTCCTAAGGGGAAAAGTGCCTAACAAACGACATTAGATAATTAAAAGAGCGGAAAAAGGGGAAAGCACCTAAAGTGACTTAGGAAGAATATGAAACATCACTTAAATTGATTAAAAGGGTAAAAGGGTTGCAAAAGAGTCAACGAACAATAAAATGGAAAAAGGAGGGTGCCCTCTCTCATTCTATCATTGGTATTTTCCTAATTTTCTCATTGAGACAACTCATTTTGGTTTTGGAACTCTTGGGATGAAAACCCTAGGAGGATTTTTAGAGATTGGCTTCAATGGTGAAACTATCCACCCTAGTTGGTCATTGCAAGGAGATCATCCAGATCTTATTATTGCTCTTTATTGTGGTAGAGTTCATCTTCTTGTAGCTGCGTTTGTGGCTGAGTTCTTTGTTGGCAACTAAGTTCTCTTTTGGGGGCGAGTTTGTTGTTGTGGGGGCGAAGTGAACTTAAGGAGGCCAAGCTATTCATTAAAGAGGGGAAAAATACTTGTGGTTGAAATATCTACTGAGAAAACCAATTTAGTTTGTTGTGTATGGGTCGAATCCCTCTTGAGAAGGATGATTTTATAAAGGAAAACAAAGTTATTGGAGCGCTGACTGGGTCTACATCAATATGGGCGCATTTACTGGAGTTTGGGAAGTGTATTTACCCTGCTGGTCAAACCTTTCCCATTGCAGACTAAGTATTTTTCTAGAGGACTGAGTTCACTCATATTTGGGACCGAGATTTCTCATTCTGGACAACATTTCCATTATGGGTTTAATTTGAGATCGTGGGGGTCAAACTCCAAGCTATTGGCTATGTTTATTTAGCAAGGGAGAATGAGCTGAGACAAGGGGTCAAATATTCATATAGAGGAGGTCGCCTTCACCTACAGGAGCTGTTATTACTGCTAGAAGGGAGTTTACTACTGTAAAAATGTGCTGAACCAGCTGATGTTATCTACATGTAGCATTCTCGTTGTACTTACCAATCAATCTACGACAAAAATAAATGCTAGGTTCTTTGTTATTCATTGTTCCATTACTTGGTGGATTCATGTGTGTTCAGCTGATATATATTTATTAATACCATAACTGTTTGAGTTTTCAGTTAGTGTGTATTACAATTATCAACAGAGATTAGAGGTGTATGAATTTGTTGTTAACACACTGATTTTTAAACTGTTTAGACCATAAACTAAAGAAAATATCAGAAAATTTTATAAGTATTCTACATAAGTAAGGACAAACCTAACCTATATGCCAGTTTTGAGGTCAATACCTATCAGAATGGATCGATACGATGAACAAATGTCAAATAAAAATGTCTCCAAGATCCTATATATAAAGCCAATAACACTCATCCAGAAGTTAATAAATCCAATATAGATAGAAACTTCAAAAAAATAAGAGGTGCTACTGAATACAAAACTTGAAAACAACAAACATGGACTGCACAATATGTACAAGGTACCACACATCCTTACGACTCATGCATGGTAATGGTTTAGGTAGATCCTGTTGCTAGGCTCTGACCAAGAGTCTCTTTGGTAGTCAACCTGGAAAGTCTCCCAAAAGGGAAGAAAACACAAACCACAGAGTAAGTCTTCCCACGGTGTAGAAACCATAGTCATGGCTTCAAGGATAGCCTCATCCAAAGGCAATTCAAAATCTGAGAAATAACTCAAACGAGGAGGGTCGATAGTCCCAAAGGGAAAAACAAACTGACTATATTCCATATGGTGATGAAAGTTATGGCCAAGACTGGCAGAGTCTATCAAAGAAGAATCACAAGAAAGAGGGCTTGAGTATCTACAAATAATGAGATTAGACTCAGAAGAAGACTCGAGATCACTTGGACCAAGAGGGGGAAGCAAGGGCTCCCCTTCCCCCATTGGATAAACCAATGGATCAATTGTCGAGATTAAGTCTCGAGAAGGAAAACATGAGTGAACAAGTTCCTACTCAGGAGCAATTGAACACCGGATAAGATGCCACATAATTTACTTGTGGCGGGGTAGAGTCTACATGAATACTAGGAACATATAAATGGGCAACCTGAACTAACATCGAATTAGGATGGTGATTATCAGATGCCAGTTGGTCGATAGTGACCATGCTTCCATTGTGATGGAAATGCATCACTCGGAAGAGCGTAGACACAACAATGTTCATAGCATATACATAATCACGCCCGAGAAGCATATTGAAATCTAACGGGTCTTGCACCACTATAACATCGACAAGGAGAGTCTTTCCACCTAACGAGATAGGAAAATGAGAAAGAATCCCCAATTATTCACTAGGATGTTTGTCAAAATCCAACAACTCATGCGAAACAATCACAAGCTCGGGTGAACCCAAAGCTTGCCAAACCAAGGAGGATAAAATACTGGTGGAGATATACAATACATCAGTAAATGTTTTTTGAATTAACTTCAACCCTTATTTGAAAATGTGTAGAAGAAGGAAGGCAAGGCTCAACAAGGTCATTCCAATCAAAGGAAACCATCCTAGGACTTGGGAGGGGGGGGGATGTGTGCTCGAAGTGAGCGGGATGCCCCCTTATTCTGAAAGTACTGAGTTAGAAATGCTAAAAACATACTCGGTAGACACATCACTACCCAAGAGAAGAGTGGGATCAACCAAAGAATGCATCGGCGTGACCACTTTGGTAGACTCGACACTCTCCAAGAGAAGAGTGGGATCAACCGAAGATTGCATCGATGTGACCACTTTATCAACCACTTACTGAATAGGATATGAGACAACATGGTCTAGGTGCATCACCCCCCAAAAAGGGAGTGGTATTAATCGAAGATTGCATCGGCACAACCACTTTCTCAACCACTAGCTAAATAGGTTGTGAGGAAACCTCAGAAGACTCAGAATCAAAAGAGCTTGCAGACAATGACCACAATCTTCATACCTCTGGAAGGCCAGAGCATAAATGAGTAAAGTGATATCCCTTGCAAAGATTACAAGAGAACTTAGGCTTACATCCTATTCATCTAGGTTTCTCAACAGAATCAATGCCCCCAACATGGCTAGCAGTGGCTGCTTGCTTGTCCTCAACATGACTTGCATTGACGAGACTCGTGCCCCCAACATGAATTGAAGTGGTTGGTTTCACATCTCCAACATGACTTGAAGAAGTTAGTTATTGGTTGATAATATGACTCGAAGAGGCTACAGACCTATCACCAGTATGACTAGCAGTGACTAGACTTTTCCCCCAGCATGACTTGCAGGGGCTAGGTGCTTGTCCTCAACATCAGTCGCAAAACTTGGTGACTTATCTCCCACATGAATAGCATAGTTTTGTTGTTTTCCCCCAACATGACTTGCAGAGGCTGGGTGCTGGTCTTCGACATGACTTGCAGAGGTCGACAACCTATCTCCAACATGACTCGCAGAGGTTGGTGATTTCTTCTTCCTATTCTTCCTCTTTCTATTTTATTTATACTTCTGGTTACTAGTAGTGATACTTTCACCAGGGAAGGAAGAAGGAGGAGGAGAAGACTTTGTTGACAAAGGAACATCAACATGATGCCCATGACATAAGGTGCTTAACTGAGAAGCATCAAGAGCATTTAGGACATTTGGAATGGTACCTAACCAAACCAGTTGTCCCACATTCAACCCAGGAATGTACAAAGTGGCCATCAAAGGGACACCAACGTTTCCGAAGAAAGGAAAAGAAAATTAATCCCCTTTTGAAGGGGTTCCTTGGTTGGTATCATCAGGAAATTTAGCCATGAATATCTTATGCACAGGTTCTCCCCTTGTGGGATTGTTCAAGTCCGTAAAACTCTCACACACTGACTTTGGAGAACCAGTGTTATAAAAAACAACGCCTATAAAGAGGCAACTCCACATTTCTAAGCAGAAGATCGAAAATTCCTCACAATCGACAAAGTGGGCGGTCTACCACCTTAGGTCAGAGGCCCAAAGTAATGAATGACTAACTCACTATGGAAAACTAGGGAGCACAGAGCACACACTAAAATTTTCCTAAAGATAAATCAAGCAGTCAACTAACTAGTTGGAAGGAGAGTTACACCAATCGACACTAGAGAAACTAATCGGTATAAGTGCAACTCAAACACGGAAGTACCCTCCGGGTATTCTGTGAAGCATGATCCGATGTCCACCCTAGGTACTGTGGCATACTCCCACATTCACCTGTGTAAGTCTGTGAAATATGGGCAACTAAGTTTCTAGCTCACAGTTAGTCACCAGGTGGGTACAGTCGACAATTGGGTAGATCGTAATGAGAAGGATAAAAAGTCTGAATCCCTTCAACGGTGCCAAAAGCAATTGGTCCGAAAGAGAACTGAGGATCTCGAATGGATTCAAGGTCCACGAAGCTCTGTAGGCAAATGCGATCAACATTTTTCTCGAGAAAGACACTCAATATACAATCCCCACTACGTTTAGTCTAGATTTGGAGGGGTTATCTCCTCTACCTTTCCTCGCGCTACCTTGTGTTTATCCCCTGTGTTAGAGGGGGGTCACGACTAACTCTTACAACGTTGGACTTAAGACACTCCCTATCTCATACTCCAATGTTTGTTTTAAAATGGCCTTGAAGAGTTTCCTCTTCACACCTAATTCAAGGCCCCAAAAGCCTAAACTAGTTGGTGAACCCTACAAACATAAAGTCTAATATATTTTAAGTTAAGCGTTAATTTTAAGGCTTTATTTATGCAAAGGATGTGGTCGTGCAACTGATGTTGTTTCAGACTCTTGCAAAAAATGAAACTTATAAGAACACTGACAAAGAAGGATTTTCTTTTGAAATGATTTCAAGATGAGAAGAAAACACAAACCTATGCTAATTCTTTTTATTTTTCAAATAACAATGCAAAGCAATGCAAAGAAAGAAAGGGACCTAACTAACATAAAAACTAGGTTTTTTATATTTTCTTCCAATCAAAGCAGAACTACTAAAAGATGCTAAAAGAAACTGATGAATACATGATTCAAAATGAAACTCATTTTCCTTAAAAATTCAAGCTAAAAATAAAGAAAAAATCTAGGAAATGTAGAGAGACAAGAGGATTTTTTTTGTTTTGTTTTGTTTCTTCAAAGAAAAGACAAGAAAAAAGAGAAAATTGAAAACAAGATTGATAAAGACCTTTATCCAACTACGTAAATGTAGGGATTCAACCAAGAAACCAAAAGGAGGATCTAAAACTTGACAATTCACTCTAAACCTTTAGGGAAAACAAAAGAAAACTAAGGAACAAGTTAACCGAAACTTTAACCCAAGCTATGGCCAAAGACAAATACTCTGATAGGTTCAAGAAAGTCCTGAGAAGTCCAAACTTCTGTCAGGAAAGAGACATACATCTCTTTGTTAAAAAACACTTTCAAGACACAAAGACACGGGCTGTTGCATCATCACCCTGCATATGTATGCCAGATGTCTATTGTGCAGAGCGTGTATGTACGCGGGCTGACCCAAAATAGGGTGCGTACACCTCTGAGAATTTTCAAAAATAAAAAGACTAGGCAGACTGGCAAGGCAGGGAAAGCTAGTATGCACCTTGCAGGTGACCAGGAACCCTTAAAAGTCTCAGTGAACTTGACTGAAACTCAAAAGGAAATCAAGAAGCTGATTAAAAACCCAAAAACCTCCCTCTAAAACCCTAGAGAGACTCCCCAACGGAGTTGTCGATTCTTCTAGCGAAAAAATCCCCCTATAACTATTCCAGGGTTTAAAGTATAGACAGAGGAAATGACTCCCTAAAAGTCAATCTAATTTCTACGCTACCCCAAACACACCAAAATAATTGAACAAAAAGCTATGAAAGAGTAAATCGGAAACCATACCTTTTATCCAACGTTTGGTGATGATCTCCTCAAGCTCTCTAGCTCCCAAGGCTACAAGTCTCCTCCCAAAGTTGAATTTCATCCAAAAATAGGAAAACAAGGCTACAAGCATACTATTTCTATTCATAAATCAGGGTTAGATATAAATTGTTATGTATAAATCAAAGATAAGACATAAAAACCATCATTTGGGACAGGGAAAAGAGATTCTTTTATTCAATAAACAAAGATTGAAGCTTACAACCTTTGCAAGCCGACGCTCTGCGAACTTGGTCCAGGCTCCTCTTGACAATGCTCCAAGTGCACCTTTTGAATACCTTCTCTCACAATCTCCCGATCACCTCAAGGGAAGGGAATGGATTGTATGGGAGAAAAGGGGAATGTTGAGGCAATAACTCACAAAAGGCTGCAAATACTTGGGCAAGGAAGGAAAGGGAATTTGGGAAGAGTTTCATCATTATAATGCTTGATTGTGGAATGAGACCCCAAGACCTCCTTTATATGACCAAGGATGGTTATTTGGTTGGGGGATGGTCTATAATAGGTGAATTGGTTGGGAAACCTCCAATAGCTTGTAAATTCCACCGAATTCTTTACAACTTTTTAATTTTTGCAACTTTTGGAGGTATACACGGGCTGTTTAGTGTGCAACAAGCATATGTACATGGGTTTTCTAGCATGCAGCAAGCGTATGTACATGGGCAATAGTGTAGCAGGGCGCATACATTCTCTAAAAAATTATTTTTTAAATAGAGTTCCTCAACAATGATTTGGCAAATTATGCAAGTAGGAAGGCTAATGCCATGTATGCATGAGTAGGGAATTTTAGGGCTATAACAACGTTCAACCTATTTGGAGGAGCAATTAGTTGGATGAGAAAAATATAGTCTGTAGTGGCACTCTCAACTACAGAATCTGAATACATGGCATCTACTCACGCAAGCAAGGGAATAATATGGTTACGAAGATTGTGTTCAGGTATTGTGTTGGTACAACAAGTTGTAAGGATAGATTGTGACAGTTAGAGTGAAATATTTCTGGTAAGGAACCCAAATTATCATTCTAAGACAAAGCATATTGATGTTTAGTATCATTTTTTCAATGACATGTTTGAAGAGAAGAAGGTGCTACTAGTGAAGGTGGACACTTTGGATAATGTTGCAGATTCATTAACAAAGTTTGTGAGCATTGAGAAGTTCTCTTTGTGTAGAGAATCAATGAGCATTTATGCCCTGGATTGTTGATCATGAAAGCCTATGACCCCTGTATGCAAATAAAACAACAAGTGGGAGAATGTTGGGTATGTGTTATATTCTTTGCATGATTGTGGGTCCCCCTATCAGGGTTTTGGGGGCAGAGCCCCGAATTTTTTTTTGGGGTTATTCACCAAATTCTTGGGCGGTTTTTTGCCTTTGGAGGTTTAGTGGTGCATGGTATTTCAACCCATGGTTTTCTATTTCTAATTAAGGAATTTAGGTTGTAATCTAATTTGGGACAATGTATTATGGGTTTTTTGGATGCCGCGGGATCCTATATATCGTATTGTAAACAATGAATTTGGATTATGAATAGAATTAGAGGTGCGACTTTAAAGCAAGTTGTTGGTTTTCTCGGTTGGGTTTCTAGGGTAAATATTTGTGTATATGTGTGATTGCAATTGTTTTATTTTTTGTGTTAAGAATTTGTGTGTGCATTGAATTAATGTAAAAGGTTTAAAACTTACAAAATCACTTGACCAATTTAGCTATATGTTGTCTCAAATCAACATGAACAACAAGTTCTAGAATCTAGCCAATTGAGAAGCTAACATAAGTTGATAATCAAACATGCAAGTACACATTATTTGGGTACTTTTAAACTTCATTTATATACAAGAGATGAGGTACAAGTACATACCACCACTTTACCAAAAATTTGGTACAAGTCAAGCTGTATAAACCCTGGTTAGGAAAATCATGAAAACCCTAGCCATCAACTCCTTCCATCTAGGAATCACTCCTAACCAATGTTGGCCACTCCACCAATATTATTCAATAATCTAGGATCAACACCAACAAGTCATCCTTGGCACGTGCAAGCCATTTCCTTCTCTTCCCCTCTTTGAAAAGCATAACATGTAGCACTGGGGTTTATGAATGCGATAAAACCCTACTTGTGTTCTCTCACAAGAGATACAAGATACAATGATTCTCTTACCCTTCTAGGGTTTATTACAAAACCTATCTTCTTTTCCTCCTTGAGGCAAAACCCTTACCCTATAATTTTCTTGAATTTACGCCACGAACCCTAGTGCTACAGTTCAAAAATGTGATAATACAATAAATAAGAGTACATGAGAGAGAGACTAGTGTGCTCCACCCTTCACATATCTGACATAAGTCCGTGATGAATGAATATGTGAAAATAATTTCTCCTTCCTATATTTATATGAGATGTAAAGGGGGTCAACAATATAAGGTGGACCTAGTCCACTACAAGAACCTAACTACAAGAAGGTACGCCCACATGTGAAGCATTCCAACTCAAGGTGAGATGTGTTAAGGTACAAGGCATGCATCTCCAATAAGAAAGGATCAAAGGCATGAATGCTCCTCAAGATGTGTCCAATGCTCCACCTCCATAAGCCTCCAAATTTCCAACACTCCTAAGTTATGTGCTCCTCTAGGTCCACTCTACCCACACGATGACTCCTCAAACCAATCATCCTCAAGTCGAGTACAAGCCTCCATGCAAGCAACCAAGTGTGCGCTTTCCATCTAGGGCTCAATGCCCTCCTCTTATATGTCCAACGCTCCTCACCAAGGAAAGTCATTCTCCAAGAAAGTCACTCAGTATGCATGTGAGAATCATAAAAAATGTCATCAAATTGTATAGGTATCCAACACTCATAGGAATAATTCCACACAAGCATCCATACAAGGTGTAGAAATCGATTATCAAGCCACCTCTGAGGTGTATGACCATCACAACACAACCAAGGGTCATCCATACATCATGCACCCCACATTACTTAATGCTCCCTTAAGCATGGTGAAACACTTTATCAGTAACCCCAAAAGCTAACAATTTGAACATGTAGGTGTCAAGTACTTTATTAATCAATGTCTAAAATCACTCATTCCTTGAATTTTTGTGGCATGAAGTGCATTTTATTTTATATCTAGTGGCTTAAAAGGAGCATGCTTATCATCTTGGAGTCAATCAACATGTTTCTTTAATTCCTTCCGATGCATGTCTAGTTGTTGAACCTATATTTGAGCCTTAATATAGTGTTATGCTATCTCCACTAACCCATTTGACTTTACTTCTTATCATGTTCCTCAATATTTTCCCTTGATGATGTATTGTCTTTTTCCAATTGATCACATTCCTTTAACAAGATTAATCTAAAATATACTATTGGATATTCCAAAGTACATAATGATTTAAAGGAATTGTCAACCACCACATATTTTGTTATATTTATTCCATCTTACTCTTTAACAACTCAAAATCCAATTAATATGATCAAGTGGTTCAATCCTTAAGTGCATAACACAAAAATATGAACCTCCTAATTTGTCAATAAATTTTGTTGTTATGTTGTAGAGGTATGTTAGTGCTCTAAGATTACTAAAACTGTAGTTGGAGGGCTTGGCTAATCATGTACTAGTTTTTGTTGTTGGGTAAAGTGTGGCTAGGCTCTTCACTTGGTTGGGTCAACACAAAATTACTATACTGAGTCATGGTGTGAGAAGTGGATCCATCAATTTGTTGGTTGTTTGGCTAAAGTTTGGATGAATCATTAAGAGTTACTTTCAACATTCTAAGTAGTTTCCCATTCAATACTAGGTGGATTTACAAGTATGAAATCATCGCTCAGTGGAGAAAGGGGTATGTTGAAATTAATGGATTGTTCCTAACCCAAGGAGAGAAAAAACGTGGGAGAATGGTGAGGAGGGAGGTTGTCGTTCTCATAGTTGGTGTGATGTTATAGAAAATGGGAGTGGGGAGTCTATATAATTACAACATGGAGTCTATACAATTACAAAATGGTGGGGCTCCGATGTAATAATATTAGAGTTTTCCATTGGGAAGGGGATAAAAGAAGTGGGAAGGTGAATGACCTGAGATGCTTTTGTAGTTGTGTTAAAGGCACGGGTATTGCAATGCATAGAGGGAAGGGGATCCTAATTAGCCTTTCAAAAAGATTGTGTCTTTATAGATCCATGTTGATAGGGGTTCGTTGAGGAAGTGTGGGGTAGGGGTACTTTCACAATATTTGAAGGGGTGTCCATGAGGTTGCTTTGAAAGAGAGTGGTGAAGTGGGGGTAACACTTGGTAATCAATGTAGGGGAATATGGTTTATCATTTTTGGGGACATTGATGAGTGCCGAATGAGATAATGGAGTAATGGAAGATGTTGAAAAATTATGACAAGTGTCGTTTTGAGTTTGTCGGGGGGGGGGGCTATTGGGGAGATGGTTGGCACATGTTTCTATTTTTCATTGGAGGGGGAGAGGTGGACCCTAGGATTTGTGCAAGTGTAGAACTTGGAGTGAGAGAGGGAGGTAATGTTAAGATATTTACCTATATCTATAAATGTCAATGTCGAGTGTTTTCAAGATCATGTACAATCACTAATTGGTGTACTAGGATGCTGTGAGGAAGATCTAGGTATAGTGATTACCTAAATAGCTATGATTTTGGCACAGTTGTGGTGTCTATACTTCAATATCATATTTGTGTTTTTTATTTGTTGTTCTTCATGCATAAAACTTTTCTAGCTCTTGGTTCTCTAGGTGTTTCTCTAATGGTATCTGGATCACAATATGAAGTTCTTCAAATAAGTTTTTGGAAATATTGCAAACCTAAGTTGGCATCTCTTCTTGTGTAAGAATACTTTCACACCTTTTGAACTCAAGATGGAGTCCATTATATGGGACACACTGATATATTTTGAAGATCATTTGATACCACTCATTTATTTCAGGTGGTCTCACCACACTTTCATCTCCTAATTCTCAACTTAACGAATACCCTTTCAGTAGTTGTGTAGGGAGTATAAATAGAGTGCCTTTGTTAGCACCATAAGCACAAAGTTTGTGCTAAAAGAGTGTATAAGTATACAATATAGTGTTTCTTAAATGGATAAGTGATTTAATCAATTCTAGATATGGCTTGAGAGAATAATGTGGCGTCACTATACACTAGTGTTGATGTTGAAACCATTTATCATAATGTTGCATAATTGTTTTGAGGCATACATAGCATGTCTTTAGTAGGCAACAAGCACAATGTGACCAAAGCCTCAATGATATCATGGTGGGCCATTATTTAATCTATATCCCTTGGATGTTAGTCTTGGAGTGGAGGATGTGCATTGATAATACTAGAACAATTGTGGCGTTGTGATCACAATTGGGTAAAATTGAAGAGGAATGTATTTGTAGATAATTCCAAAGAAGAGTCCCATTCGTAGTGATCCCATCCATAATTAACATTTGCAATTTTTTGAGACATAGGCTACACAAGTCAACAGATCCAAAATGAGCTTATCTCACTTGATCAATTCAAGTTGATGAACTGAAAAGTGTAGGGGATCCATTATAACAATTAGGAGGTCTTATGGGAGAGTGTACACACATCTTGAGAAGTGGGACAGCTATAGGGTAGTGCAAACTATCCTTCATTGCGCTCAAAGACATTAAATGGGTTGTAAATCACCAAACTTAAAACATGGGGGTTTCGTTTATGGAGGTTACCAATATGGGTGTCATTCAAAAATTTCAAGTGTTTAAGACCAACATGGATTCTTACATTTAGAAGGTTGTATATTACAACATATATGGGAGTGATGTAAATGTAGAAATATGTGAGGTCGTAGGTGTTGTGTTGGAATTCTATGATGATTGTTTTTCACAAAGCTTCATCTACTCAAAATTACAAGGCTTAGAGGACATTATTGCAATGTGTCACTAGATACCACATGAAAGTAAGTATTTGGGCCTTGGTTTTAATTAGGATCACATTCCATAGACATAGAATATATTCATGTTTGTATATGGTATCAATGCTTAAGCTAACATCGCTTGCAAGGTGTAAATATTTTACAAGTGCAATGAGAGGTTGCAATGAGAGAATACTATATAACATGGGGGAAGAGTGCATAGAACCAAGGGAGTTAATAAAAAGTAAGAGCTTTGTGAGAGGGAACAAGAGTGGAAAGTGAGGGAAAGTTGAGGGTGGAGCACGACTTTATAGCCACTAGAGTGACTTCATGTCATAAACGTTGCATATTAACTATTTTTGGAGAGTGAGAGAGTCGTGAGTGAAATTAAGAGAGTAGAGTGAGTGAAAAACAAAGTGAGTGGAAGTGGAGGGTGTAACATGAATTTATAGCCACAAGAGAAACTTTCGGCTATAAAGTTTAGATATCTTATAATTTAGACATAATATTTTCCAAAATTGGTGTATTAGTTGTTACATTTCCTAGTTTACATGTGGGGAATGTTAAGCATCAATGGTCATGGAAACAGTGAGTTAGCAGGGTGGAGTTAATGTCGGGCAAGAGAAGGATGATAAGACCTAGGATTCTACTACAAATGGTTGATTCTCCTATTGTTCATCTTGAAGGATTTCTTAAAAATAAGAAATTTATTAGATGGGTGGAATTCTAAACATATTCATAATGCTCTAGTTGAGAGCCAATAAAGGATCATATCTAATCATTCTAGGTATAACACTATCATGGGAGTCAATTGTGGGATTAGGATCACCACCCATAGTGAAAAATAGAAACATGACCAAGTTAAGCCACGAACATAACTTGTGGAGGATGTGAAACTATAGCTTGAGTGGGATCCACTAGATGAAGAGGATGAGGATGAGGATGAGGAAAAATACAATGAAGTAGACATTGATGGGTATAAGTTTTTGCCTCCTCGTTGGGACAATGATGAATTAGTGGTTAGTAAACTTATGCACGTGGATGTCAAACACATGTATAGGAAATTGCGGCACCATAAATACATCAGTCTAGAGGGCGGGTTAGTGGTTATTGAGTCCCACATATGTGGAAACTTTTAAATAGAGTCCTTAAGAAAAAAACACCAAACCTATTGAATTCATGGTCATTCTTTTTAAAGTTCTTAAATTTCTTGATTTATTAAGAGGGAAAATCATGGGGAAATTATGAAGTTTGGTGGCGAAGGCCACCTTGAAACCTATGAGATGTCTCATGGGGTCTTCTTAAATAAAGAATTAGGCCACTACATATAAGCGAATCACATGCTCATGCTTAAAAAATATGACTTGATGGCTATTGAACAACCCATCCCATTAGTGAGGATGAAAGTGAATCCCACAAAAATCATGGCCAACTACCATTGAAAAATTTAAAAGGGTTGTTTCTTCAACATGTGGGACTACACTAAAATCATATGGAGAATTTTAAAAAAAAAATATTTGAAATTGATCACTATGTATTTTGTCATCCTTTTTTGTGTTGAAATTAGAGTCGTTGCCTTGTAGGTGCCATTTTCAAGCTTGGTCTTGAATCCCATTGGGTAAGGTCAACATTGAAAAATAATTGCTTAAGGGATTAAACAAAGCTTTTAGGAGCCAAACTTTGCCAAAATGGTGTAGAAATCTTGTCAGGATATTGTCCTTGCCGAAAGCCTCCTAATGGTCCAAAGAGCACCCTCAATCATAGTTTTTATGAGAAACCTATGCCATAGTCAAGTTAACTTATGATTTAACCACTATAATATCAAGTGGATGGCATGCCAACACCCATGATTCACGCATGCAAATATAGTCACATGTGGAATTTCAAGAATCTCACAGAGGGTCCAAAAAATAACCAAATCAAGAGTTGGGGGAGGAAAAAACCCTAATCATAATGCTAATGATTATTGGGGGGAGTTAAAATCTCAATTACCGGGAGAGAAAGGGGTCTTGTTTTATTTCTATGATTTTGTTTACAAAGTTGAGCAGTGCAGATGAGTGGGATATGAAGACATAAAATAGGAAGAAGGTGACTTTGTGGTAGCCTATTGAATTCACATAGCATCGGTATCTAGTCACTAACTTCATAATATTTATAGAACAATGTTTATTATTGACTAGATTGTTATTGTGTTGCGAGCTAGTTCTTGTGTGTAGGTTACACTAGACCACAGTGGGATATTGGTTGGTTGTTGAGAGAAGAACTTACAACTAGCAGACAAAGGAGACAAAGATCCTTGTATAGGGTAGGGAATAAAGGCCTAGTGTCATTTTTGAAGATTGATCACTCTATACAAGCCTAAGAATAAATCTCAGAGTAGACTTCTGTAAAGGATTCATGTTAGTGAAGTGCGTGGGCTATAAGTCCCTTGTTTATGGATTAGATGGTACCAGAACATTTGCATCCTTGACTGTGACATGATTTCCATAACTTTGAAGAGACCACTACAGATCTTAGCTTGGGAAAATAAAAGAAAGAAATATTGGAAGAATTAAGGGATAACAATGATTAACCTCGAGAATATAACAAACTCTTGAAAGAGAAGGTCCAAATGTTCAACCAGAGGATGGAAGAGATGGAGAAGAACATTAAGACCTTTGCCAAACTATTTCCATTGTTAAAGAAACAATTTGAAGAATGTCAAGACTCCCTCACTAGGGTCATGACAGATTGGGACAAGCACATAGTGAAACTTATACACCTTGGTGAGAAGGTCATCCAAATCGATGGTTGGAAAGATGATAGGCTCACACAGATGGCCATGCGACTTTAAAAAGAGTTGGAAAGCAAGGAGGAGGCCTTGGAAAGGCTCCAAGTAGTTGTCCAAGAAGATAGATAAGAAAGGAAACCTTCCATTACTACTAGCTCAACCAACACCACGACCAAGACCACGTTGGTAAGCACACCTTCCTTGGATTTCTCTCAAGTTAATTTGGGTTATTTTGAAAATAATTCCAAAGGCATTGGTTCCAATCCCTTAAGGATGATGGGTTATGATGGACAAGGGCTAGGAAAGAGAAGACAAGGAATCTTGAGCCAAATTGTAGCCACACCCAGGGTCAAGCATGAAGACCTAGGATTCAATGGCATAGTGGAAAATCCCATGACCATGAATATCACTTTTGTGAAGGCTAAAGACATGTTGGAGTTGGCCTACTCATCAAGAGAAAGAGCAACAATAAGTGAAGGCGACATCCTACTACCACCTCGATTTTCTTGTGGTGGATTGGAGAAGGGAAAAAATGAGAAGAGCTTGAAGATTCATCTTGCACCATCACTTAGAGAAAGCAACAAACCAATTAGTCAAGGAAAGAAGAAGAATGATACCAAGAGGTCTTCATCAAATAAGATATCCCTTGTTTGTCACTACTACAAGGAGAGAAGCCATAGCATTGTGATCTGTTGGTGCTCAAAGGTATGTTCATTCTATGGGAAGAAAGGCCATTAATTGGAATTTTGTTGGGATAAGCAAGCCACATATCACAAATCATATTGTTTTCAAAGGAAGAAGGAAAAGAAGGCTTCTCCAATCCAACATCAAACTTAAAGGCATGTGGAGAGGGGGAGCATGTCAAGTAGTCCCTATAGAAACATCAAGAACTTCTGCCAGCACTGCAATTTAAGTGGACATTGGGAAATGAAGTGTCGACGAATTCATCTAGAGCTTCACCAAATAAATTTAAAAACCAAGAGAAGGGTGTGGAGAGTGAAGAACACAAAACATGAAGAGATACTCACATCTCCAATTCAAGGAGAAGAAGTTTTCCAAGGAGAGACAACATCACAAGAGGTCAACCTCAACAACGAAGCAAGTAGTTGTTTGATGGAAGTACGAGAGAGCAAAGAAGGAGCTTAGGCATGTGATTACATCACTTTCATTTCAATATGGTTGAAGAATGACTTCCCAACAAATGGACCAGCTTTCCAATGACCAAGATTCCTACAACCAACACATAGGGTTATGGAAGATGTTCATTCAATTGACATGGCCGCAAAGAGTTGTTTCTAGGATGGGAAACAACTGATCCTAGCAGATGAATGCAACCACACTTCCCTTAGGGAGTTGTTACATGATGGTAGCATGTTGGGGTCACACCAAACAAGAAGACCAACATTCGACTTGGCTTCATTGGTTGCAAAGATGGACTATCTCCAAGACTGATAGGGAGATGTGAATAACTGCTAATTCCAAAGTTTGGATATGAAGATTGATCATAGCTGAGAGTTAGTGAGTAGACTTTTGGATTGCAGAAACAAGCAAGACAAAAAATAGACCTAGAGCCATAGCCAAGACCAAAGCCAGTAGCCAGAGCCTTGAGCTAGAGCCAAAGCCAGAGCCAAAGCTAGAGTCATAGCTATTTCCAAGAGCTAGAGTTAGCGCTACGTTCCAGAAGTAGACAAAAGAAACATTGATCCATATTGGTTTCCCTTTATCTTTTGGAGACCAAAAATCCTCTCAATGGGGAGGTGTGATTTGAAATGGATTTGAAATGACAATTGGGTGTAAGACTCAGAACTTACACCGCAATTCAATAATTAATGAAGGTTAACAAACATTGTAAATTGATGCAAATATAAAAATTGAATAAGACAAAAATGAGAGTGAGAAAGAAAATGATATAATTAAATGAAAAGAAAAACTAAAATAGGACAGAGAGTTGAGCAATGGGAAATAAAGGGTCATTGCTATTGGCCTTCCCTTACCCCCCAACTCTCCCTATTTCTTATTGCATTTTCGTTCTCGATGGGTATTTTTTCCAAGGAGAGGAAGATGCACAAATAACATCAACTACATTGTAACCAGAGATTTCCATAATGAAAAGACTGAGCCCCATTTGAAGCTGGTTTTCCCATTTGGATTTCCATGGTGAATTTCTGAGTTCATGGTGATTGATTGTGTTTGATTTTATTATTATGAAAATTCCATCTGTGAGATTGTTGATGCCCTTACCTATGTTTAATGAGCTTCTCTTAGCACTATTAAAAGGCCATCATGATGAATTTTAAATTGCATTCATTAGCTCAGAATTAAAAAAAAAATACGTTTCTTCCTTTGATGGTATGGATGCCAAAAACTTTAAAATGTCCACCATCCAATTCCCTTCAAAGTCTGAGATCGATGGATATACAAATTTATCTATTACACTTACTTAGGAAGTTTCTAATTCAGCATATTCTAGTTGTTGGGCATTTTCTCTTTCCTCAAAGAAGGGTCATTCTCTGAGTCTATTTTCTTCCTCCTTGAGCTAATTTCTTTTGCATGGGGTGAATTCCTTTCACCTGGGTGACTCAATATATTTCCTGGGGTGAATTCCTTTCACTTGAGTGACTCAATATCTTACTGGGGTGAATTTCTTCCTCATTGGGAAATTCCTTTCATTGTTGGGTGAATCTGCATCTCCCTAGATGTTTTTCCTCTTCCTTAGGCAAGTTCACATCTCCCTGGGTAGTTTACTTTATCCTTGGGTGAGTTCAAATCCCCTTGGTCGTTTTACTTTGTGCATGGGTGAGTTCACATACTCATAGGAGTATTACTTTGTGCTTGGAAGATTTCACATCCCTCTAAGCATTTTATTTCATGCATGGGGAGAATTAATTTTTTCCTTGGGCCATATGCACCCCTAGGTTGATTTCTTCTTCTATTATGTGCATTTAGAATATATAAGTTCTCGATATATATATATATATATGTATATATATATGTATATATATATATATGTATATGTATATGTATATATGTATATGTATATGTATATGTATATATGTATATGTATATGTATATGTATATGTATATGTATATGTGTGTATGTATTGGATACAAAAAATTGATTTGAGGTGTATGAGAATTCACCGATTGACTACTCTCTTCATTTCAATGCATAAATGAGTACAAAGTCAAGAGAAATTGTTGGCCCAAGGTTAGTGGTGTTGTTTTGAACCCAGTTGAATATCCTCAGAGTGGTGGTAACCATCAACATATTGGTCATGCCAGTACCATGCGTTGTGATTCACCACTTGGGAAGAACGTTGGTCTTATTCCTGCACTAAGAGTTGGTCACTTACATGGACAAGCTGCATCAACCACTACACAGATTGGCACAACTAATTAGTGTGTACCATAACACTTGGAATAAGTTTTCTTGGCCAACTCATTCCTAAGATTGTTCTGCAAGAAAATCTTGTTGGACATATTACATGCTACAAGTGAACCATAATAAAGTTTCTTTCACTACATGGAAGTTATCTCCAAGTTTATTTTTTTAGTAGTAGAACATTATTTGAGGTATTTCTAGCATTCAAACGTTCTTGCATAGTGGAAACATTGTTGAGTTTGAAACAATGATTGGTGGCTATAATAAGAAGAATTTTGTTTGAAGATCCCACATGCATGGCATTGGTGGCTAGCATTGGTCCTACCTAGCCACAAATAGAGCAATGAATCATAATTGAAGGCAGAGAAGGCTTGTCGACACAACAAGCAAGTAACTTGCAAGGTATCCCATGACACAAACATTCCATACTCACATGCTTGTTGAGGGATATAACATAGAGGGGATTGTAGTGGTTTGTTTCCATTGGTTTCACAGAGAAGGCCTTGCATGCATCATAAGAGAAGAGGCTAGTGTAATATTCCATATATAAAATAGTATGAAGAATAGAAATAATTAGCTAGAAATGGCAGATAAACAATGATATAACCAGAACAACACCACAATAATACTATAATAATACTAGAATAACACCAGAGAGAGCACTTTGATTACTGAGATCAATGTTCACTTGCCTCTTCGAGGGGGGAACCTCCAACAGAGCAGAGCTCTATTACAATAATATCCAAGACAAAAATTCTCATACTCTCTACTCCTATTTATACTAAATATGTCTATCCAAAAGAACAATCTAGAGGAAGATCCTTCTAGAAGCGGAAGCTTCTATTAGGTATCCTTACATTTGACTCATTCCTCCTTATTGATAGGCCTTATTAATATTGACATTTATTACATGGATAATTATTATTCTACCTACGTGAGGGGTTAGATCCCTAACATGTCTTCCCCCTTAAAAACAACCTTGTCCTCAAGGCTTGAGATGAGGGAATTGCTGCAGAATGGTAGTTGGTTCCCAAGTGGCATCTGCTGGAGTTGTATCTTTCCACTGGACTAACACTTCCTTAATGGTGCGCTGACGCAGACGACATTGACACTGGTCCAAAACTGCTTGTGGTTGTATCCAAATGGAGCCTTCCTCGTCCAACTCAGGAAGGTTGGTTTTAGTTTGACACTTAGTTCCAATCACCTTCTTTAAGCAGGAAACATGAAAAACATGATGGAGCTTAGAATGAGTGGAAAAAGCTAACTGATAGGATACCTGTCCCACACGCTTGAGAATGGTATAAGGACCATAAAATTTGGGCGCTAGTTTTTGACAATGGTCAGCCTTGAGGGATTTTTTCTTATAAGGTTGAAGTCAAAGAAACACCTAATCTCCTTCTGCAAATTGACATTCAAAGCGACCTTGATTTGCTTGTTGCTTCATCTGATTCTGGGCCATAACCAAATTCTCTTTGAGGGTACAGATAATAGCCTCTCGAATTGTAAGCGTTTGGTCAACTGCCTGGACCTTCGAGACACCTGGAAAGTATGAGAGAACTGAAGGTGGCTTTTGTACATATACTACTTCAAAAAGAGTCATGTGTGTCGATGTATGGTAAGAAGTGTTGTACCACCATTCAACTAGTGATAACCATTGAGCCCAATGATTTTTCCTTTTCGATGAAAAACACCTCAAATATGTTTCCAAACACTTGTTGACAACTTCAGTTTGACCATCAGTCCGGGGATGATAAGTTGTGATGAGATGCAATTGGGTGCCTTGTAGATTGAACAGTTCTTGCCAAAAATTGCTGGTGAAAGTTGGGTCGCGACCAGAAACAATAGAATGAGGCATGCCATGAAGCTTGAAGACCTTATCCATGAAAAGTCGAGCCACAATGGAGGTTGTAAATGGGTTTTGAAGAGTACAAAAATGAGCATACTTGGAAAGACAATCAACTACCACCATGATGACTGATTTATTTCCCGATTTAGGTAAGCCTACAATAAAATCTCCCTCCAAATAGCAGGTGGAATCAGAAGTGGTCGTAGTGTACTAGGAGCTTCGATTGTTTCTCCCTTGTTGTGTTGACAAACATCACATTCTGCCACAAAATTGTGAACGTCTTGTTTCATACCATCCCAGAAAAAAGAACATTTGACTCGGTCATAGGTTTTGGTAAACCTTGAGTGCCCAGTGGTGGGTGTAGCATGAAGCTAAAAAATTATCGTGGATTTAAGTTTTGACTGTTTACTTAAATACAAACGACCTTTGTATCATAGCTCATCATTGTGCCAAGAGTACCCTGGGAAAACTGGAGAATTGGCCTGCAATTGTTGTATCAGATCCAAAATTTTGGGATCGTGTAGCCATTCCCAACGAACAACTTGGAGCCAATCGGGTACAATGAAGGAGAGAGAAAAAAGGGACCCTTCATCTTCATATTTTCTAGAAAGTGCATCAACAACCACATTGTCTTTTCCTTTCTTGTAGATGATCTTATAATCATATACAAAGAGCTTAGTCACCCATTTGTGTTGCTCTGGGGAGGAAAGACATTGTTCCAGAAAATACTTGAGGCTTTGATGATCTGTATTAATTTGGAAGTGTTGCCCCAATAAATAAGGGTGCCAAAGATCCACAACATGTAGAATAGCCAACATTTCCTTTTCATAGATTTATTTGCCCAAATTTCTCTCTGATAGTTGTTTGTTGGTAAAGGCCAAAGGAAAACCCTCTTGCATAAGGACTACTCCAATTCCTTTCCCTTAAGCATCACATTCCAAGACAAAGGTCTTTGTGAAATCAGGAAGGGACAGGACTGGAGTGGTGCACATGGCCATCTTGAAGGTTTGAAAAGCCTGAGAAATTGCGGGAGTCCAAGTGAAATAATTCGTTTTAAGGAGAGTAGTGAGAGGTGCCACAATATTGCCATAATTATTGTTAGAAAAATAGGACCGCGGAGCAATAAAATAAAACAAATGCAGAAACAAAACATAGAAGACACACAATACAAGAGAGACACAGATTTACGTGGTTCACCCAGTGTGGGCTATGTCCACCA